>CAWVNZ010001136.1:0-123478 GCA_963930735.1 Dioctria linearis
TTTCTATAGTAAATTATTCAAAAATTAATTTTTTTCTGTCGCAAATTTTAATTACGCCAGGGATTGCCTTTTCTATAGTAAATTATTCAAAAAATAATTTTATACTGTCGCAAATTTTAATTACGCCAGGGATTGCCTTTTTCTATAGTAAATTTTGCAAAAACTAATTGTTTAGTGTCGCAAATTATAATTACACCAGGGATTGCCTTTTCTATAGTAAATTATTCAAAAAATAATTTTTTACTGTTGCAAATTTTAAATACGCCAGGGATTGCCTTTTGTATAGTAAATTTTGCAAAAAATAATTGTTTAGTGTCGCAAATTTTAATTACGCCAGGGATTGCCTTTTTCTATAGTAAATTATTCAAAAATTAATTTTTTTACTATGGCAAATTATAATTACGCCAGGGATTGCCCTTTTCTATAGTAAATTTTGCAAAAATTCATTTTTTACTGTCTCAAATTTTAATTACGCCAGGGATTGCCTTTTCTATAGTAAATTCTTCAAAAAATAATTTTTATACTGTCGCAAATTATAATTACGCCAGGGATTGCCTTTTCTATAGTAAATTATTCAAAAAATCAGTTTATACTGTCGCAAATTTTAATTACGCCAGGGATTGCGTTTTTCTATAGTAAATTATTCAAAAATTCATTTTTTATTGTCGCAAATTATAATTACGCCAGGGATTGCCTTTTCTATAGTAAATTATTCAAAAAATAATTTTTTACTGTCGCAAATTTTAATTACGCCAGGGATTGCCTTTTATATAGTAAATTTTTCAAAAATTAATTTTTTACTGTCGCAAATTTTAATTACGCCAGGGATTGCCTTTTTCTATAGTAAATTATTCAAAAAATATTTTTTTACTGTCGCAAATTATAATTACGCCAGGGGATTGCCTTTTCTATAGTAAATTTTGCAAAAAACTAATTGTTTAGTGTCGCAAATTTTAATTACGCCAGGGATTGCCTTTTCTATAGTAAATTTTTCAAAAAGTAATTTTATACTGTCGCAAATTTTTAATTACGCCAGGGATTGCCTTTTCTATAGTAAATTATTCAAAAAATAATTTTTTTACTGTCGCAAATTTTAATTACACCAGGGATTGCCTTTTCTATAGTAAATTATTCAAAAATTCATTTTTTTACTGTCTCAAATTTTAATTACGCCAGGGATTGCCTTTTCTATAGTAAATTATTCAAAAAATAATTTTATACTGTCGCAAATTATAATTTCGCCAGGGATTGCCTTTTCTATAGTAAATTATTCAAAAATTCATTTTTTACTGTCGCAAATTATAATTACGCCAGGGATTGCCTTTTCTATAGTAAAGTATTCAAAAATTCATTTTTTTACTGTCGCAAAATTTTAATTACGCCAGGGATTGCCTTTTTCTATAGTAAATTATTCAAAAATTCATTTTTTACTGTCTCAAATTTTAATTACGCCAGGGATTGCCTTTTCTATAGTAAATTATTCAAAAATTCATTTTTTACTGTCTCAAATTTTAATTACGCCAGGGATTGCCTTTTCTATAGTAAATTATTCAAAAATTCATTTTTTACTGTCTCAAATTTTAATTACGCCAGGGATTGCCTTTTCTATAGTAAATTATTCAAAAATTCATTTTTTTACTGTCTCAAATTTTAATTACGATAGGGATTGCCTTTTCTATAGTAAATTATTAAAAAATTAATTTTTTTCTGTCGCAAATTTTAATTACGCCAGGGATTGCCTTTTCTATAGTAAATTATTCAAAAAATAATTTTATACTGTCGCAAATTTTAATTACGCCAGGGATTGCCTTTTCTATAGTAAATTATTCAAAAACTAATTGTTTAGTGTCGCAAATTATAATTACGCCAGGGATTGCCTTTTCTATAGTAAATTATTAAAAAATTCATTTTTTACTGTCTCAAATTTTAATTACGCCAGGGATTGCCTTTTCTATAATAAATTTTGCAAAAAATAATTGTTTAGTGTCTCAAATTTTAATTACGCCAGGGATTGCCTTTTCTATAGTAAATTATTCAAAAATTCATTTTTTGCTGTCTCAAATTTTAATTACGCCAGGGATTGCCTTTTCTATAGTAAATTATTCAAAAATTCATTTTTTTACTGTCTCAAATTTTAATTACGCCAGGGATTGCCTTTTTCTATAGTAAATTTTGCAAAAAATAATTGTTTAGTGTCTCAAATTTTAATTACGCCAGGGATTGCCTTTTCTATAGTAAATTTTGCAAAAAATAATTGTTTAGTGTCTCAAATTTTTAATTACGCCAGGGATTGCCTTTTCTATATTAAATTATTCAAAAATTCATTTTTTACTGTCGCATATTATAATTACGCCAGGGATTGCCTTTTCTATAGTAAATTATTCAAAAATTCATTTTTTACTCTCTCAAATTTTAATTACGCCAGGGATTGCCTTTTCTATAGTAAATTATTCAAAAAATAATTTTTTTACTGTCTCAAATTTTAATTACGACAGGGATTGCCTTTTCTATAGTAAATTATTCAAAAATTAATTTTATACTGTCGCAAATTTTAATTACGCCAGGGATTGCCTTTTCTATAGTAAATTATTCAAAAAATAATTTTTTACTGTCGCAAATTTTAATTACGCCAGGGATTGCCTTTTCTATAGTAAATTATTCAAAAAATAATTTTATACTGTCTCAAATTTTAATTACGCCAGGGATTGCCTTTTCTATAGTAAATTATTCAAAAAATAATTTTTTACTGTCTCAAATTTTAATTACGCCAGGGATTGCCTTTTCTATAGTAAATTATTCAAAAAATAATTTTATACTGTCGCAAATTTTAATTACGCCAGGGATTGCCTTTTCTGTAGTAAATTATTCAAAAATTCATTTTTTTACTGTTACAAATTTTAAATACGCCAGGGATTGCCTTTTCTATAGTAAATTATTCAAAAAATAATTTTTTTACTGTCTCAAATTTTAATTACGCCAGGGATTGCCTTTTCTATAGTAAATTATTCAAAAATTCATTTTTTACTGTCTCACATTTTAATTACGCCAGGGATTGCCTTTTTCCATAGTAAATTATTCAAAAATTCATTTTATACTGTCGCAAATTTTAATTACGCCAGGGATTGCCTTTTCTATAGTAAATTATTCAAAAATTAATTTTTTACTGTCGCAAATTTTAATTACGCCAGAGATTGCCTTTTCTATAGTAAATTATTCAAAAAATAATTTTTTCTGTCACAAATTTTAATTACGCCAGGGATTGCCTTTTCTATAGTAAATTATTCAAAAATTCATTTTTTTACTGTCGCAAATTTTAATTACGCCAGGGATTGCCTTTTCTATAGTAAATTATTCAAAAATTCATTTTTTTACTGTCGCAAATAATAATTACGCCAGGGATTGCCTTTTCTATAGTAAATTATTCAAAAAATAATTTTTTACTGTCTCAAATTTTAATTACGCCAGGGATTGCCTTTTCTATAGTAAATTATTCAAAAATTCATTTTTTATTGTCTCAAATTTTAATTACGCCAGGGATTGCCTTTTCTATAGTAAATTATTCAGAAAATAATTTCTTGCTGTCGCAAATTTTAATTACGCCAGGGATTGCCTTTTCTATAGTAAATTATTCAAAAAATAATTGTTTAGTGTCGCAAATTTTAATTACGCCAGGGATTGCCTTTTCTATAGTAAATTATTCAAAAAATAATTTTTTTACTGTATCAAATTTTAATTACGCCAGGGATTGCCTTTTCTATAGTAAATTATTCAAAAATTCATTTTTTTACTGTCTCAAATTTTAATTACGCCAGGGATTGCCTTTTCTATAGTAAATTTTGCAAAAAAATCATTTTTTACTGTCGCAAATTATAATTACGCCAGGGATTGCCTTTTCTATAGTAAATTATTCAAAAATTCATTTTTTACTGTCGCAAATTTTAATTACGCCAGGGATTGCCTTTTCTATAGTAAATTATTCAAAAATTCATTTTTTACTGTCGCAAATTATAATTACGCCAGGGATTGCCTTTTTCTATAGTAAAGTATTCAAAAATTCATTTTTTACTGTCGCAAATTATAATTACGCCAGGGATTGCCTTTTCTATAGTAAATTATTCAAAAATTCATTTTTTACTGTCTCAAATATTAATTACGCCAGGTATTGCCTTTTCTATAGTAAATTATTCAAAAATTCATTTTTTACTGTCTCAAATATTAATTACGCCAGGGATTGCCTTTTCTATAGTAAATTATTCAAAAATTCATTTTTTTACTGCCTCAAATTTTAATTACGCCAGGGATTGCCTTTTCTATAGTAAATTATTCAAAAATTCATTTTTTTACTGTCTCAAATTTTAATTACGCCAGGGATTGCCTTTTCTATAGTAAATTATTCAAAAATTCATTTTTTACTGTCTCAAATTTTAATTACGCCAGGGATTGCCTTTTCTATAGTAAATTTTGCAAAAAAATAATTGTTTAGTGTCTCAAATTTTAATTACGCCAGGGATTGCCTTTTCTATAGTAAAATTTTGCAAAAAATAATTGTTTAGTGTCTCAAATTTTAATTACGCCAGGGATTGCCTTTTCTATATTAAATTATTCAAAAATTCATTTTTTACTGTCGCATATTATAATTACGCCAGGGATTGCCTTTTCTATAGTAAATTATTCAAAAATTCATTTTTTACTCTCTCAAATTTTAATTACGCCAGGGATTGCCTTTTCTATAGTAAATTATTCAAAAAATAATTTTTTTACTGTCTCAAATTTTAATTACGACAGGGATTGCCTTTTCTATAGTAAATTATTCAAAAATTAATTTTATACTGTCGCAAATTTTAATTACGCCAGGGATTGCCTTTTCTATAGTAAATTATTCAAAAAATAATTTTTTACTGTCGCAAATTTTAATTACGCCAGGGATTGCCTTTTCTATAGTAAATTATTCAAAAAATAATTTTATACTGTCTCAAATTTTAATTACGCCAGGGATTGCCTTTTCTATAGTAAATTATTCAAAAATTCATTTTTTACTGTTGCAAATTTTAAATACGCCAGGGATTGCCTTTTCTATAGTAAATTATTCAAAAAATAATTTTTTTACTGTCTCAAATTTTAATTACGCCAGGGATTGCCTTTTCTATAGTAAAATTATTCAAAAAATAATTTTATACTGTCGCAAATTTTAATTACGCCAGGGATTGCCTTTTCTGTAGTAAATTATTCAAAAATTCATTTTTTACTGTTACAAATTTTAAATACGCCAGGGATTGCCTTTTCTATAGTAAATTATTCAAAAAATAATTTTTTACTGTCTCAAATTTTAATTACGCCAGGGATTGCCTTTTCTATAGTAAATTATTCAAAAATTCATTTTTTACTGTCTCACATTTTAATTACGCCAGGGATTGCCTTTTCCATAGTAAATTATTCAAAAATTCATTTTATACTGTCGCAAATTTTAATTACGCCAGGGATTGCCTTTTCTATAGTAAATTATTCAAAAATTAATTTTTTACTGTCGCAAATTTTAATTACGCCAGAGATTGCCTTTTCTATAGTAAATTATTCAAAAAATAATTTTTTCTGTCACAAATTTTAATTACGCCAGGGATTGCCTTTTCTATAGTAAATTATTCAAAAATTCATTTTTTACTGTCGCAAATTTTAATTACGCCAGGGATTGCCTTTTCTATAGTAAATTATTCAAAAATTCATTTTTTACTGTCGCAAATAATAATTACGCCAGGGATTGCCTTTTCTATATTAAATTATTCAAAAATTCATTTTTTACTGTCTCAAATTTTAATTACGCCAGGGATTGCCTTTTCTATAGTAAATTATTCAAAAATTCATTTTTTATTGTCTCAAATTTTAATTACGCCAGGGATTGGCTTTTTCTATAGTAAATTATTCAGAAAATAATTTTCTTGCTGTCGCAAATTTTAATTACGCCAGGGATTGCCTTTTCTATAGTAAATTATTCAAAAAATAATTGTTTAGTGTCGCAAATTTTAATTACGCCAGGGATTGCCTTTTCTATAGTAAATTATTCAAAAAATAATTTTTTACTGTCTCAAATTTTAATTACGCCAGGGATTGCCTTTTCTATAGTAAATTATTCAAAAATTCATTTTTTTACTGTCTCAAATTTTAATTACGCCAGGGATTGCCTTTTCTATAGTAAATTTTGCAAAAAATCATTTTTTACTGTCGCAAATTATAATTACGCCAGGGATTGCCTTTTCTATAGTAAATTATTCAAAAATTCATTTTTTTACTGTCGCAAATTTTAATTACGCCAGGGATTGCCTTTTTCTATAGTAAATTATTCAGAAAATAATTTCTTGCTGTCGCAAATTTTAATTACGCCAGGGATTGCCTTTTCTATAGTAAATTATTCAAAAAATAATTGTTTAGTGTCGCAAATTTTAATTACGCCAGGGATTGCCTTTTCTATAGTAAATTATTCAAAAATTCATTTTTTTACTGTCGCAAATTTTAATTACGCCAGGGATTGCCTTTTCTATAGTAAATTATTCAAAAATTCATTTTTTTACTGTCGCAAATTATAATTACGCCAGGGATTGCCTTTTCTATAGTAAAGTATTCAAAAATTCATTTTTTACTGTCGCAAATTATAATTACGCCAGGGATTGCCTTTTCTATAGTAAATTATTCAAAAATTCATTTTTTACTGTCTCAAATATTAATTACGCCAGGTATTGCCTTTTCTATAGTAAATTATTCAAAAATTCATTTTTTACTGTCTCAAATATTAATTACGCCAGGGATTGCCTTTTCTATAGTAAATTATTCAAAAATTCATTTTTTTACTGCCTCAAATTTTAATTACGCCAGGGATTGCCTTTTCTATAGTAAATTATTCAAAAATTCATTTTTTACTGTCTCAAATTTTAATTACGCCAGGGATTGCCTTTTCTATAGTAAATTATTCAAAAATTAATTTTTTTCTGTCGCAAATTTTAATTACGCCAGGGAATGCCTTTTCTATAGTAAATTATTCATAAAATAATTTTTATACTGTCGCAAATTTTAATTACGCCAGGGATTGCCTTTTCTATAGTAAATTATTCAAAAACTAATTGTTTAGTGTCGCAAATTATAATTACGCCAGGGATTGCCTTTTCTATAGTAAATTATTCAAAAAAATAATTTTTTACTGTTGCAAATTTTAAAAACGCCAGGGATTGCCTTTTCTATAGTAAATTATTCAAAAATTCATTTTTTACTGTCTCAAATTTTAATTACGCCAGGGATTGCCTTTTCTATAGTAAATTTTGCAACAAATAATTTTTTTACTGTCTCAAATTTTAATTACGCCAGGGATTGCCTTTTCTATAGTAAATTATTCAAAAAATAATTTTTTACTGTCGCAAATTATAATTACGCCAGGGATTGCCTTTTCTATAGTAAATTATTCAAAAATTCATTTTTTACTGTCTCAAATATTAATTACGCCAGGTATTGCCTTTTCTATAGTAAATTATTCAAAAATTCATTTTTTACTGTCTCAAATATTAATTACGCCAGGGATTGCCTTTTCTATAGTAAATTATTCAAAAATTCATTTTTTTACTGCCTCAAATTTTAATTACGCCAGGGATTGCCTTTTCTATAGTAAATTATTCAAAAATTCATTTTTTACTGTCTCAAATTTTAATTACGCCAGGGATTGCCTTTTCTATAGTAAATTATTCAAAAATTAATTTTTTTCTGTCGCAAATTTTAATTACGCCAGGGATTGCCTTTTCTATAGTAAATTATTCAAAAAATGATTTTATACTATCGCAAATTTTAATTACGCCAGGGATTGCCTTTTCTATAGTAAATTATTCAAAAATTCATTTTTTACTGTCTCAAATTTTAATTACGCCAGGGATTGCCTTTTCTATAGTAAATTTTACAAAAAATAATTGTTTAGTGTCGCAAATTTTAATTACGCCAGGGATTGCCTTTTCTATAGTAAATTATTCAAAAACTAATTGTTTAGTGTCGCAAATTATAATTACGCCAGGGATTGCCTTTTCTATAGTAAATTATTCAAAAAATAATTTTTTACTGTTGCAAATTTTAAAAACGCCAGGGATTGCCTTTTCTATAGTAAATTATTCAAAAATTCATTTTTTACTGTCTCAAATTTTAATTACGCCAGGGATTGCCTTTTCTATAGTAAAATTTTGCAACAAATAATTTTTTACTGTCTCAAATTTTAATTACGCCAGGGATTGCCTTTTCTATAGTAAATTATTCAAAAAATAATTTTTTTACTGTCGCAAATTATAATTACGCCAGGGATTGCCTTTTCTATAGTAAATTATTCAAAAATTCATTTTTTACTGTCTCAAATATTAATTACGCCAGGTATTGCCTTTTCTATAGTAAATTATTCAAAAATTCATTTTTTACTGTCTCAAATATTAATTACGCCAGGGATTGCCTTTTCTATAGTAAATTATTCAAAAATTCATTTTTTTTACTGCCTCAAATTTTAATTACGCCAGGGATTGCCTTTTCTATAGTAAATTATTCAAAAATTCATTTTTTACTGTCTCAAATTTTAATTACGCCAGGGATTGCCTTTTCTATAGTAAATTATTCAAAAATTAATTTTTTTCTGTCGCAAATTTTAATTACGCCAGGGAATGCCTTTTCTATAGTAAATTATTCATAAAATAATTTTATACTGTCGCAAATTTTAATTACGCCAGGGATTGCCTTTTCTATAGTAAATTATTCAAAAACTAATTGTTTAGTGTCGCAAATTATAATTACGCCAGGGATTGCCTTTTCTATAGTAAATTATTCAAAAAATAATTTTTTTACTGTTGCAAATTTTAAAAACGCCAGGGATTGCCTTTTCTATAGTAAATTATTCAAAAATTCATTTTTTACTGTCTCAAATTTTAATTACGCCAGGGATTGCCTTTTCTATAGTAAATTTTGCAACAAATAATTTTTTACTGTCTCAAATTTTAATTACGCCAGGGATTGCCTTTTCTATAGTAAATTATTCAAAAAATAATTTTTTACTGTCGCAAATTATAATTACGCCAGGGATTGCCTTTTCTATAGTAAATTATTCAAAAAATAATTTTTTCTGTCGCAAATTTTAATTACGCCAGGGATTGCCTTTTCTATAGTAAATTTTGCAAAAAATAATTGTTTAGTGTCTCAAATTTTAATTACGCCAGGGATTGCCTTTTCTCTAGTAAATTATTCAAAAATTAATTTTTTTCTGTCGCAAATTTTAATTATGCCAGGGTTTGCCTTTTCTATAGTAAATTTTGCAAAAAATAATTGTTTAGTGTCTCAAATTTTAATTACGCCAGGGATTGCCTTTTCTATAGTAAATTATTCAAAAATTAATTTTTTTCTGTCGCAAATTTTAATTACGCCAGGGATTGCCTTTTCTATAGTAAATTATTCAAAAAATGATTTTATACTATCGCAAATTTTAATAACGCCAGGGATTGCCTTTTCTATAGTAAATTATTCAAAAATTCATTTTTTACTGTCTCAAATTTTAATTACGCCAGGGATTGCCTTTTCTATAGTAAATTTTACAAAAAATAATTGTTTAGTGTCGCAAATTTTAATTACGCCAGGGATTGCCTTTTCTATAGTAAATTATTCAAAAATTATTTTTTTTTTTGTCGCAAATTTTAATTACGCCAGGGATTGCCTTTTCTATAGTAAATTATTCAAAAATTCATTTTTTTACTGTCTCGAATTTTAATTACGCCAGGGATTGCCTTTTCTATAGTAAATTTTGCAAAAAATAATTTTTTTACTGTCTCAAATTTTAATTACGCCAGGGATTACCTTTTCTATAGTAAATTATTCAAAAATTCATTTTTTACTGACTCAAATTTTAATTACGCCAGGGATTGCCCTTTCTATAGTAAATTTTGCAAAAAATAATTTTTTACTGTCTCAAATTTTAATTACGCCAGGGATTGCCTTTTCTATAGTAAATTATTCAAAAATTCATTTTTTACTGTCGCAAATTATAATTACGCCAGGGATTGCCTTTTCTATAGTAAATTATTCAAAAATTCATTTTTTACTGTCTCAAATTTTAATTACGCCAGGGATTGCCTTTTCTGTAGTAAATTTTGCAAAAAATAATTTTTTTACTGTCTCAAATTTTAATTACGCCAGGGATTGCCTTTTCTATAGTAAATTTTGCAAAAAATAATTTTTTACTGTCGCAAATTTTAATTACCCCAGGGATTGCCTTTTCTATAGTAAATTATTCAAAAATTCATTTTTTACTGTCTCAAATTTTAATTACGCCAGGGATTGCCTTTTCTATAGTAAATTATTCAAAAATTCATTTTTTACTGTCTCAAATTTTAATTACGCCAGGGATTGCCTTTTCTATAGTAAATTTTGCAAAAAATAATTTTTTACTGTCGCAAATTTTAATTACCCCAGGGATTGCCTTTTCTATAGTAAATTATTCAAAAATTCATTTTTTACTGTCTCAAATTTTAATTACGCCAGGGATTGCCTTTTCTGTAGTAAATTATTCATAAATTCATTTTTTACTGTCTCAAATTATAAATACGCCAGGGATTGCCTTTTCTATAGTAAATTATTAAAAAATTAATTTTTTTTCTGTCGCAAATTTTAATTACGCCAGGGATTGCCTTTTCTATAGAAAATTATTCAAAAATTCATTTTTTCTGTCGAAAATTTTAATTACGCCAGGGATTGCCTTTTCTATAGTAAATTTTGCAAAAAAATAATTGTTTACTGTCGCAAATTATAATTACGCCAGGGATTGCCTTTTCTATAGTAAATTTTGCAAAAATTCATTTTTTACTGTCGCAAAATTTAATTACGCCAGGGATTGGCTTTTCTATAGTAAATTATTCAAAAAAATAATTTTTTTACTGTCGCAAATTATAATTACGCCAGGGATTGCCTTTTCTATAGTAAATTATTCAAAAATTCATTTTTTACTGTCTCAAATTTTAATTACGCCAGGGATTGCCTTTTTCTATAGTAAATTATTCAAAAATTCATTTTTTACTGTCGCAAATAATAGTTACGCCAGGGATTGCCTTTTCTATAGTAAATTATTCAAAAAATAATTGTTTACTGTCGCACATTTTAATTACGCCACGGATTGCCTTTTCTATAGTAAATTATTCAAAAAATAATTTTTTACTGTCGCAAATTTTAATTACGCCAGGGATTGGCTTTTCTATAGTAAATTATTCAAAAAATAATTTTTTACTGTCGCAAATTATAATTACGCCAGGGATTGCCTTTTCTATAGTAAATTATTCAAAAACTCATTTTTTACTGTCTCAAATTTTAATTACGCCAGGGATTGCCCTTTTTCTATAGTAAATTTTGCAAAAAAATTATTTTTTACTGTCTCAAATTTTAATTACGCCAGGGATTGCCTTTTCTATAGTAAATTTTGCAAAAAATAATTTTTTACTGTCGCAAATTTTAATTACGCCAGGGATTGCCTTTTCTATAGTAAATTATTCAAAAATTCATTTTTTACTGCCTCAAAGTTTAATTACGCCAGGGATCGCCTTTTCTATAGTAAATTATTCAAAAATTAATTGTTTACTGTCGCAAATTTTAATTACGCCAGGCACTGCTTTTTTCTGTAGTAAATTATTCAAAAATTAATTTTTTACTGTCGCAAATTATAATTACGCCAGGTATTGCCTTTTCTATAGTAAATTATTCAAAAATTCATTTTTTACTGTCGCAAATTATAATTACGCCAGGGATTGCCTTTTCTATAGTAAATTATTCAAAAATTCATTTTTTACTGTCGCAAATTTTAATTACGCCAGGGATTGCCTTTTCTATAGTAAATTATTCAAAAATTCATTTTTTTACTGTCGCAAATTATAATTACGCCAGGGATTGCCTTTTCTATAGTAAAGTATTCAAAAATTCATTTTTTTACTGTCGCAAATTATAATTACGCCAGGGATTGCCTTTTCTATAGTACATTATTCAAAAATTCATTTTTTACTGTCTCAAATTTTAATTACGCCAGGGATTGCCTTTTCTATAGTAAATTATTCAAAAATTAATTTTTTTCTGTCGCAAATTTTAATTACGCCAGGGATTGCCTTTTCTATAGTAAATTATTCAAAAAATAATTTTATATGTCGTAAATTTTAATTACGCCAGGGATTGCCTTTTCTATAGTAAATTATTCAAAAATTCATATTTTACTGTCGCAAATTATAATTACGCCAGGGATTGCCTTTTCTATAGTAAATTATTCAAAAATTCATTTTTTACTGTCGCAAATTATAATTACGCCAGGGATTGCCTTTTCTATAGTAAAGTATTCAAAAAGTCGCAAATTATAATTACGCCAGGGATTGCCTTTTCTATAGTAAATTATTCAAAAATTCATTTTTTACTGTCTCAAATTTTAATTACGCCAGGGATTGCCTTTTCTATAGTAAATTATTCAAAAAATAATTTTTTACTGTCGCAAATTTTAATTACGCCAGGGATTGCCTTTTCTATAGTAAATTATTCAAAAATTCATTTTTTACTGTCTCAAAGTTTAATTACGCCAGGGATCTCCTTTTCTATAGTAAATTATTCAAAAATTAATTGTTTACTGTCGCAAATTTTAATTACGCCAGGCATTGCTTTTTCTGTAGTAAATTATTCAAAAATTAATTTTTTACTGTCGCAAATTATAATTACGCCAGGGATTGCCTTTTCTATAGTAAATTATTCAAAAATTCATTTTTTACTGTCGCAAATTATAATTACGCCAGGGATTGCCTTTGCTATAGTAAATTATTCAAAAATTCATTTTTTACTGTCGCAAATTTTAATTACGCCAGGGATTGCCTTTTCTATAGTAAATTATTCAAAAATTCATTTTTTACTGTCGCAAATTATAATTACGCCAGGGGATTGCCTTTTCTATAGTAAAGTATTCAAAAATTCATTTTTTACTGTCGCAAATTATAATTACGCCAGGGATTGCCTTTTCTATAGTAAATTATTCAAAAATTCATTTTTTACTGTCTCAAATTTTAATTACGCCAGGGATTGCCTTTTCTATAGTAAATTATTCAAAAATTAATTTTTTTCTGTCGCAAATTTTAATTACGCCAGGGATTGCCTTTTCTATAGTAAATTATTCAAAAAATAATTTTATACTGTCGCAAATTTTAATTACGCCAGGGATTGCCTTTTCTATAGTAAATTATTCAAAAACTAATTGTTTAGTGTCGCAAATTATAATTACGCCAGGGATTGCCTTTTCTATAGTAAATTATTCAAAAAATAATTTTTTACTGTTGCAAATTTTAAAAACGCCAGGGATTGCGTTTTCTATAGTAAATTATTCAAAAATTCATTTTTTACTGTCTCAAATTTTAATTACGCCAGGGATTGCCTTTTCTATAGTAAATTTTGCAACAAATAATTTTTTACTGTCTCAAATTTTATTTACGCCAGGGATTGCCTTTTCTATAGTAAATTATTCAAAAAAATAATTTTTTACTGTAGCAAATTATAATTACGCCAGGGATTGCCTTTTCTATAGTAAATTATTCAAAAAATAATTTTTTCTGTCGCAAATTTTAATTACGCCAGGGATTGCCTTTTCTATAGTAAATTTTGCAAAAAATAATTGTTTAGTGTCTCAAATTTTAATTACGCCAGGGATTGCCTTTTCTCTAGTAAATTATTCAAAAATTAATTTTTTTCTGTCGCAAATTTTAATTACGCAGGGATTGCCTTTTCTATAGTAAATTTTGCAAAAAATAATTGTTTAGTGTTTCAAATTTTAATTACGCCAGGGATTGCCTTTTCTATAGTAAATTATTCAAAAATTAATTTTTTTCTGTCGCAAATTTTAATTACGCCAGGGATTGCCTTTTCTATAGTAAATTATTCAAAAAATTATTTTATACTGTCTCAAATTTTAATTACGCCAGGGATTGCCATTTCTATAGTAAATTTTGCAACAAATAATTTTTTACTGTCTCAAATTTTAATTACGCCAGGGATTGCCTTTTCTATAGTAAATTATTCAAAAATTCATTTTTTACTGTCGCAAATTATAATTACGCCAGGGATTGGCTTTTCTATAGTAAATTATTCAAAAAATAATTTTATACTGTCGGAAATTTTAATTACGCCAGGGATTGCCTTTTCTATAGTAAATTATTCAAAAATTCATTTTTTACTGTCTCAAATTTTAATTACGCCAGGGATTGCCTTTTCTATAGTAAATTTTACAAAAAATAATTGTTTAGTGTCGCAAATTTTAATTACGCCAGGGATTGCCTTTTCTATAGTAAATTATTCAAAAATTATTTTTTTTCTGTCGCAAATTTTAATTACGCCAGGGATTGCCTTTTCTATAGTAAATTATTCAAAAATTCATTTTTTACTGTCTCGAATTTTAATTACGCCAGGGATTGCCTTTTCTATAGTAAATTATTCAAAAAATAATTTTTTACTGTCGCAAATTATAATTACGCCAGGGATAGCCTTTTCTATAGTAAATTATTCAAAATTCATTTTTTACTGTTTCAAATTTTAATTAGGCCAGGGGTTGCCTTTTCTATAGTAAATTATTCAAAAAATCATTTTTTACTGTCTCAAATTTTAATTACGCCAGGGATTGCCTTTTCTATAGTAAATTTTGCAAAAAATAATTTTTTACTGTCGCAAATTTTAATTACGCCAGGGATTACCTTTTCTATAGTAAATTATTCAAAAATTCATTTCTTACTGTCTCAAATTTTAATTACGCCAGGGATTGCCTTTTCTATAGTAAATTTTGCAAAAAATAATTTTCTACTGTCTCAAATTTTAATTACGCCAGGGATTGCCTTTTCTATAGTAAATTTTTCAAAAATTCATTTTTTACTCTCGCAAATTATAATTACGCCAGGGATTGCCTTTTCTATAGTAAATTTTTCAAAAATTCATTTTTTACTGTCTCAAATTTTAATTACGCCAGGAATTGCCTTTTCTATAGTAAATTTTGCAAAAATAATTTTTTACTGTCTCAAATTTTAATTACGCCAGGGATTGCCTTTTCTATAGTAAATTTTGCAAAAAATAATTTTTTACTGTCGCAAATTTTAATTACGCCAGGGATTGCCTTTTCTATAGTAAATTTTGCAAAAAATAATTTTTTACTGTCGCAAATTTTAATTACGCCAGGGATTGCCTTTTCTATAGTAAATTATTCAAAAATTCATTTTTTACTGTCTCAAAGTTTAATTACGCCAGGGATTGCCTTTTCTATAGTAAATTATTCAAAAATTAATTGTTTACTGTCGCAAATTTGAATTACGCCAGGCATTGCCTTTTCTGTAGTAAATTATTCAAAAATTAATTTTTTACTGTCGCAAATTATAATTACGCCAGGGATTGCCTTTTCTATAGTAAATTATTCAAAAATTCATTTTTTACTGTCGCAAATTATAATTACGCCAGGGATTGCCTTTTCTATAGTAAATTATTCAAAAATTCATTTTTTACTGTCGCAAATTTTAATTACGCCAGGGATTGCCTTTTCTATAGTAAATTATTCAAAATTCATTTTTTACTGTCGCAAATTATAATTACGCCAGGGATTGCCTTTTCTATAGTAAATTATTCAAAAATTCATTTTTTACTGTCTCAAATTTTAATTACGCCAGGGATTACCTTTTCTATAGTAAATTTTGCAAAAAATAATTTTTTACTGTCTCAAATTTTAATTACGCCAGGGATTGCCTTTTCTATAGTAAATTTTGCAAAAAATAATTTTTTACTGTCGCAAATTTTAATTACGCCAGGGATTGCCTTTTCTATAGTAAATTATTCAAAAATTCATTTTTTACTGTCTCAAATTTTAATTACTCCAGGGATTGCCTTTTCTATAGTAAATTATTCAAAAATTCATTTTTTACTGTCTCAAATTTTAATTACGCCAGGGGTTGCCTTTTCTATAGTAAATTTTGCAAAAAATAATTGTTTAGTGTCTCAAATTTTAATTACGCCAGGGATTGCCTTTTCTATAGTAAATTATTCAAAAATCAATTTTTTTCTGTCGCAAATTTTAATTACGCCAGGGATTGCCTTTTCTATAGTAAATTATTCAAAAAATAATTTTATACTGTCGCAAATTTTAATTACGCCAGGGATTGCCTTTTCTATAGTAAATTATTCAAAAATTCATTTTTTACTGTCTCAAATTTTAATTCCGCCAGGGATTGCTTTTTCTATAGTAAATTATTCATAAATTCATTTTTTACTGTATCAAATTTTAAATACGCCAGGGATTGCCTTTTCTATAGTAAATTATTCAAAAATTAATTTTTTTCTGTCGCAAATTTTAATTACGCCAGGGATTGCCTTTTCTATAGTAAATTATTCAAAAATTCATTTTTTCTGTCGCAAATTTTAATTACGCCAGGGATTGCCTTTTCTATAGTAAATTTTGCAAAAAATAATTGTTTACTGTCGCAAATTATAATTACGCCAGGGATTGCCTTTTCTATAGTAAATTTTGCAAAAATTCATTTTTTACTGTCGCAAATTTTAATTACGCCAGGGATTGCCTTTTCTATAGTAAATTATTCAAAAATTCATTTTTTACTGTCGCAAATTATAATTACGCCAGGGATTGCCTTTTCTATAGTAAATTATTCAAAAAATAATTTTTTACTGTCGCAAATTTTAATTACGCCACGGATTGCCTTTTCTATAGTAAATTATTCAAAAAATAATTTTTTACTGTCGCAAATTTTAATTACGCCAGGGATTGGCTTTTCTATAGTAAATTATTCAAAAAATAATTTTTTACTGTCGCAAATTATAATTACGCCAGGGATTGCCTTTTCTATAGTAAATTATTCAAAAAATCATTTTTTACTGTCTCAAATTTTAATTACGCCAGGGATTGCCTTTTCTATAGTAAATTATTCAAAAAATCATTTTTTACTGTCTCAAATTTTAATTACGCCAGGGATTGCCTTTTCTATAGTAAATTTTGCAAAAAATAATTTTTTACTGTCGCAAATTTTAATTACGCCAGGGATTACCTTTTCTATAGTAAATTATTCAAAAATTCATTTTTTACTCTCTCAAATTTTAATTACGCCAGTGATTGCCTTTTCTATAGTAAATTTTGCAAAAAATAATTTTTTACTGTCTCAAATTTTAATTACGCCAGGGATTGCCTTTTCTATAGTAAATTATTCAAAAATTCATTTTTTACTGTCGCGAATTATAATTACGCCAGGGATTGCCTTTTCTATAGTAAATTATTCAAAAATTCATTTTTTACTGTCTCAAATTTTAATTACGCCAGGGATTGCCATTTCTATAGTAAATTTTGCAAAAAATAATTTTTTTACTGTCTCAAATTTTAATTACGCCAGGGATTGCCTTTTCTATAGTAAATTTTGCAAAAAATAATTTTTGACTGTCGCAAATTTTAATTACGCAGGGATTGCCTTTTCTATAGTAAATTATTCAAAAATTCATTTTTTACTGTCTCAAATTTTAATTACGCCAGGGATTGCCTTTTCTATAGTAAATTATTCAAAAATTCATTTTTTACTGTCTCAAATTTTAATTACGCCAGGGATTGCCTTTTCTATAGTAAATTTTGCAATAAATAATTGTTTAGTGTCGCAAATTATAATTACGCCAGGGATTGCCTTTTCTATAGTAAATTATTCAAAAAATAATTTTTTACTGTCGCAAATTATAACTACGCCAGGGATTGCCTTTTCTATAGTAAATTATTCAAAATTATTTTTTTACTGTCTCAAATTTTAATTACGCCAGGGATTGCCTTTTCTATAGTAAATTTTGCAAAAAATAATTTTTTAGTGTCTCAAATTTTAATTACGCCAGGGATTGCCTTTTCTATAGTAAATTTTGCAAAAATAATTGTTTAGTGTCGCAAATTATAATTACGCCAGGGATTGCCTTTTCTATAGTAAATTATTCAAAATTCATTTTTTACTGTCTCAAATTTTAATTACGCCAGGGATTGCCTTTTCTATAGTAAATTATTCAAAAATTCATTTTTTACTGTCTCAAATTTTAATTACGCCAGGGATTGCCTTTTCTATAGTAAATTATTCAAAAATTCATTTTTTACTGTCTCAAATTTTAATTACGCCAGGGATTGCCTTTTCTATAGTAAATTTTGCAATAAATAATTGTTTAGTGTCGCAAATTATAATTACGCCAGGGATTGCCTTTTCTATAGTAAATTATTCAAAAAATAATTTTTTACTGTCGCAAATTATAACTACGCCAGGGATTGCCTTTTCTATAGTAAATTATTCAAAAATTATTTTTTTACTGTCTCAAATTTTAATTACGCCAGGGATTGCCTTTTCTATAGTAAATTTTGCAAAAAATAATTTTTTAGTGTCTCAAATTTTAATTACGCCAGGGATTGCCTTTTCTATAGTAAATTTTGCAAAAAATAATTGTTTAGTGTCGCAAATTATAATTACGCCAGGGATTGCCTTTTCTATAGTAAATTATTCAAAAATTCATTTTTTACTGTCTCAAATTTTAATTACGCCAGGGATTGCCTTTTCTATAGTAAATTATTCAAAAATTCATTTTTTACTGTCTCAAATTTTAATTACGCCAGGGATTGCCATTTCTATAGTAAATTTTGCAAAAAATAATTTTTTACTGTCTCAAATTTTAATTACGCCAGGGATTGCCTTTTCTATAGTAAATTTTGCAAAAAATAATTTTTGACTGTCGCAAATTTTAATTACGCCAGGGATTGCCTTTTCTATAGTAAATTATTCAAAAATTCATTTTTTACTGTCTCAAATTTTAATTACGCCAGGGATTGCCTTTTCTATAGTAAATTATTCAAAAATTCATTTTTTTACTGTCTCAAATTTTAATTACGCCAGGGATTGCCTTTTCTATAGTAAATTTTGCAATAAATAATTGTTTAGTGTCGCAAATTATAATTACGCCAGGGATTGCCTTTTCTATAGTAAATTATTCAAAAAATAATTTTTTACTGTCGCAAATTATAACTACGCCAGGGATTGCCTTTTCTATAGTAAATTATTCAAAAATTATTTTTTTACTGTCTCAAATTTTAATTACGCCAGGGATTGCCTTTTCTATAGTAAATTTTGCAAAAAATAATTTTTTAGTGTCTCAAATTTTAATTACGCCAGGGATTGCCTTTTCTATAGTAAATTTTGCAAAAAATAATTGTTTAGTGTCGCAAATTATAATTACGCCAGGGATTGCCTTTTCTATAGTAAATTATTCAAAAATTCATTTTTTACTGTCTCAAATTTTAATTACGCCAGGGATTACCTTTTCTATAGTAAATTTTGCAAAAAATAATTTTTTACTGTCTCAAATTTTAATTACGCCAGGGATTGCCTTTTCTATAGTAAATTTTGCAAAAAATAATTTTTTACTGTCGCAAATTTTAATTACGCCAGGGATTGCCTTTTCTATAGTAAATTATTCAAAAATTCATTTTTTACTGTCTCAAATTTTAATTACGCCAGGGATTGCCTTTTCTATAGTAAATTATTCAAAAATTCATTTTTTACTGTCTCAAATTTTAATTACGCCAGGGGTTGCCTTTTCTATAGTAAATTTTGCAAAAAATAATTGTTTAGTGTCTCAAATTTTAATTACGCCAGGGATTGCCTTTTCTATAGTAAATTATTCAAAAATCAATTTTTTTCTGTCGCAAATTTTAATTACGCCAGGGATTGCCTTTTCTATAGTAAATTATTCAAAAAATAATTTTATACTGTCGCAAATTTTAATTACGCCAGGGATTGCCTTTTCTATAGTAAATTATTCAAAAATTCATTTTTTACTGTCTCAAATTTTAATTCCGCCAGGGATTGCTTTTTCTATAGTAAATTATTCATAAATTCATTTTTTACTGTATCAAATTTTAAATACGCCAGGGATTGCCTTTTCTATAGTAAATTATTCAAAAATTAATTTTTTTCTGTCGCAAATTTTAATTACGCCAGGGATTGCCTTTTCTATAGTAAATTATTCAAAAATTCATTTTTTCTGTCGCAAATTTTAATTACGCCAGGGATTGCCTTTTTTTCTATAGTAAATTTTGCAAAAAATAATTGTTTACTGTCGCAAATTATAATTACGCCAGGGATTGCCTTTTCTATAGTAAATTTTGCAAAAATTCATTTTTTACTGTCGCAAATTTTAATTACGCCAGGGATTGCCTTTTCTATAGTAAATTATTCAAAAATTCATTTTTTACTGTCGCAAATTATAATTACGCCAGGGATTGCCTTTTCTATAGTAAATTATTCAAAAATAATTTTTTACTGTCGCAAATTTTAATTACGCCACGGATTGCCTTTTCTATAGTAAATTATTCAAAAAATAATTTTTTACTGTCGCAAATTTTAATTACGCCAGGGATTGGCTTTTCTATAGTAAATTATTCAAAAAATAATTTTTTACTGTCGCAAATTATAATTACGCCAGGGATTGCCTTTTCTATAGTAAATTATTCAAAAAATCATTTTTTACTGTCTCAAATTTTAATTACGCCAGGGATTGCCTTTTCTATAGTAAATTATTCAAAAAATCATTTTTTACTGTCTCAAATTTTAATTACGCCAGGGATTGCCTTTTCTATAGTAAATTTTGCAAAAAATAATTTTTTACTGTCGCAAATTTTAATTACGCCAGGGATTACCTTTTCTATAGTAAATTATTCAAAAATTCATTTTTTACTCTCTCAAATTTTAATTACGCCATTGATTGCCTTTTCTATAGTAAATTTTGCAAAAAATAATTTTTTACTGTCTCAAATTTTAATTACGCCAGGGATTGCCTTTTCTATAGTAAATTATTCAAAAATTCATTTTTTACTGTCGCGAATTATAATTACGCCAGGGATTGCCTTTTCTATAGTAAATTATTCAAAAATTCATTTTTTACTGTCTCAAATTTTAATTACGCCAGGGATTGCCATTTCTATAGTAAATTTTGCAAAAAATAATTTTTTACTGTCTCAAATTTTAATTACGCCAGGGATTGCCTTTTCTATAGTAAATTTTGCAAAAAATAATTTTTGACTGTCGCAAATTTTAATTACGCCAGGGATTGCCTTTTCTATAGTAAATTATTCAAAAATTCATTTTTTACTGTCTCAAATTTTAATTACGCCAGGGATTGCCTTTTCTATAGTAAATTATTCAAAAATTCATTTTTTACTGTCTCAAATTTTAATTACGCCAGGGATTGCCTTTTCTATAGTAAATTTTGCAATAAATAATTGTTTAGTGTCGCAAATTATAATTACGCCAGGGATTGCCTTTTCTATAGTAAATTATTCAAAAAATAATTTTTTACTGTCGCAAATTATAACTACGCCAGGGATTGCCTTTTCTATAGTAAATTATTCAAAAATTATTTTTTTACTGTCTCAAATTTTAATTACGCCAGGGATTGCCTTTTCTATAGTAAATTTTGCAAAAAATAATTTTTTAGTGTCTCAAATTTTAATTACGCCAGGGATTGCCTTTTCTATAGTAAATTTTGCAAAAAATAATTGTTTAGTGTCGCAAATTATAATTACGCCAGGGATTGCCTTTTCTATAGTAAATTATTCAAAAATTCATTTTTACTGTCTCAAATTTTAATTACGCCAGGGATTGCCTTTTCTATAGTAAATTATTCAAAAATTCATTTTTTACTGTCTCAAATTTTAATTACGCCAGGGATTGCCTTTTCTATAGTAAATTATTCAAAAATTCATTTTTTACTGTCTCAAATTTTAATTACGCCAGGGATTGCCTTTTCTATAGTAAATTTTGCAATAAATAATTGTTTAGTGTCGCAAATTATAATTACGCCAGGGATTGCCTTTTCTATAGTAAATTATTCAAAAAATAATTTTTTTACTGTCGCAAATTATAACTACGCCAGGGATTGCCTTTTCTATAGTAAATTATTCAAAAATTATTTTTTTACTGTCTCAAATTTTAATTACGCCAGGGATTGCCTTTTCTATAGTAAATTTTGCAAAAAATAATTTTTTAGTGTCTCAAATTTTAATTACGCCAGGGATTGCCTTTTCTATAGTAAATTTTGCAAAAAATAATTGTTTAGTGTCGCAAATTATAATTACGCCAGGGATTGCCTTTTCTATAGTAAATTATTCAAAAATTCATTTTTTACTGTCTCAAATTTTAATTACGCCAGGGATTGCCTTTTCTATAGTAAATTATTCAAAAATTCATTTTTTACTGTCTCAAATTTTAATTACGCCAGGGATTGCCTTTTCTATAGTAAATTATTCAAAAATTCATTTTTTTACTGTCTCAAATTTTAATTACGCCAGGGATTGCCTTTTCTATAGTAAATTTTGCAATAAATAATTGTTTAGTGTCGCAAATTATAATTACGCCAGGGATTGCCTTTTCTATAGTAAATTATTCAAAAATTCATTTTTTACTGTCTCAAATTTTAATTACGCCAGGGATTGCCTTTTCTATAGTAAATTATTCAAAAATTCATTTTTTACTGTCTCAAATTTTAATTACGTCAGGGATTGCCTTTTCTATAGTAAATTTTGCAATAAATAATTGTTTAGTGTCGCAAATTATAATTACGCCAGGGATTGCCTTTTCTATAGTAAATTATTCAAAAAATAATTATTTACTGTCGCAAATTATAATTACGCCAGGGATTGCCTTTTCTATAGTAAATTATTCAAAAATTCATTTTTTACTGTCTCAAATTTTAATTACGCCTTTTCTATAGTAAATTTTGCAAAAATAATTTTTTACTGTCTCAAATTTTAATTACGCCAGGGATTGCCTTTTCTATAGCAAATTTTGCAAAAAATAATTATTTACTGTCGCAAATTTTAATTACGCCAGGGATTGCCTTTTCTATAGTAAATTATTCAAAAATTCATTTTTTACTGTCTCAAATTTTAATTACGCCAGGGATTGCCTTTTCTATAGTAAATTATTCAAAAATTCATTTTTTACTGTCTCAAATTTTAATTACGCCAGGGATTGCCTTTTCTATAGTAAATTTTGCAATAAATAATTGTTTAGTGTCGCAAATTATAATTACGCCAGGGATTGCCTTTTCTATAGTAAATTATTCAAAAAATAATTTTTTACTGTCGCAAATTATAACTACGCCAGGGATTGCCTTTTCTATAGTAAATTATTCAAAAATTATTTTTTTACTGTCTCAAATTTTAATTACGCCAGGGATTGCCTTTTCTATAGTAAATTTTGCAAAAAATAATTTTTTAGTGTCTCAAATTTTAATTACGCCAGGGATTGCCTTTTCTATAGTAAATTTTGCAAAAAATAATTGTTTAGTGTCGCAAATTATAATTACGCCAGGGATTGCCTTTTCTATAGTAAATTATTCAAAAATTCATTTTTTACTGTCTCAAATTTTAATTACGCCAGGGATTGCCTTTTCTATAGTAAATTATTCAAAAATTCATTTTTTACTGTCTCAAATTTTAATTACGCCAGGGATTGCCTTTTATATAGTAAATTATTCAAAAATTCATTTTTTACTGTCTCAAATTTTAATTACGCCAGGGATTGCCTTTTCTATAGTAAATTTTGCAATAAATAATTGTTTAGTGTCGCAAATTATAATTACGCCAGGGATTGCCTTTTCTATAGTAAATTATTCAAAAATTCATTTTTTACTGTCTCAAATTTTAATTACGCCAGGGATTGCCTTTTCTATAGTAAATTATTCAAAAATTCATTTTTTACTGTCTCAAATTTTAATTACGTCAGGGATTGCCTTTTCTATAGTAAATTTTGCAATAAATAATTGTTTAGTGTCGCAAATTATAATTACGCCAGGGATTGCCTTTTCTATAGTAAATTATTCAAAAAATAATTTTTTACTGTCGCAAATTATAACTACGCCAGGGATTGCCTTTTCTATAGTAAATTATTCAAAAATTATTTTTTTACTGTCTCAAATTTTAATTACGCCAGGGATTGCCTTTTCTATAGTAAATTTTGCAAAAAATAATTTTTTAGTGTCTCAAATTTTAATTACGCCAGGGATTGCCTTTTCTATAGTAAATTTTGCAAAAAATAATTGTTTAGTGTCGCAAATTATAATTACGCCAGGGATTGCCTTTTCTATAGTAAATTATTCAAAAATTCATTTTTTACTGTCTCAAATTTTAATTACGCCAGGGATTGCCTTTTCTATAGTAAATTATTCAAAAATTCATTTTTTACTGTCTCAAATTTTAATTACGCCAGGGATTGCCTTTTCTATAGTAAATTATTCAAAAATTCATTTTTTACTGTCTCAAATTTTAATTACGCCAGGGATTGCCTTTTCTATAGTAAATTTTGCAATAAATAATTGTTTAGTGTCGCAAATTATAATTACGCCAGGGATTGCCTTTTCTATAGTAAATTATTCAAAAAATAATTTTTTACTGTCGCAAATTATAACTACGCCAGGGATTGCCTTTTCTATAGTAAATTATTCAAAAATTATTTTTTTACTGTCTCAAATTTTAATTACGCCAGGGATTGCCTTTTCTATAGTAAATTTTGCAAAAAATAATTTTTTAGTGTCTCAAATTTTAATTACGCCAGGGATTGCCTTTTCTATAGTAAATTTTGCAAAAAATAATTGTTTAGTGTCGCAAATTATAATTACGCCAGGGATTGCCTTTTCTATAGTAAATTATTCAAAAATTCATTTTTTACTGTCTCAAATTTTAATTACGCCAGGGATTGCCTTTTCTATAGTAAATTATTCAAAAATTCATTTTTTACTGTCTCAAATTTTAATTACGCCAGGGATTGCCTTTTCTATAGTAAATTATTCAAAAATTCATTTTTTACTGTCTCAAATTTTAATTACGCCAGGGATTGCCTTTTCTATAGTAAATTTTGCAATAAATAATTGTTTAGTGTCGCAAATTATAATTACGCCAGGGATTGCCTTTTCTATAGTAAATTATTCAAAAATTCATTTTTTACTGTCTCAAATTTTAATTACGCCAGGGATTGCCTTTTCTATAGTAAATTATTCAAAAATTCATTTTTTACTGTCTCAAATTTTAATTACGTCAGGGATTGCCTTTTCTATAGTAAATTTTGCAATAAATAATTGTTTAGTGTCGCAAATTATAATTACGCCAGGGATTGCCTTTTCTATAGTAAATTATTCAAAAAATAATTTTTTACTGTCGCAAATTATAACTACGCCAGGGATTGCCTTTTCTATAGTAAATTATTCAAAAATTATTTTTTTACTGTCTCAAATTTTAATTACGCCAGGGATTGCCTTTTCTATAGTAAATTTTGCAAAAAATAATTTTTTAGTGTCTCAAATTTTAATTACGCCAGGGATTGCCTTTTCTATAGTAAATTTTGCAAAAAATAATTGTTTAGTGTCGCAAATTATAATTACGCCAGGGATTGCCTTTTCTATAGTAAATTATTCAAAAATTCATTTTTTACTGTCTCAAATTTTAATTACGCCAGGGATTGCCTTTTCTATAGTAAATTATTCAAAAATTCATTTTTTACTGTCTCAAATTTTAATTACGCCAGGGATTGCCTTTTCTATAGTAAATTATTCAAAAATTCATTTTTTACTGTCTCAAATTTTAATTACGCCAGGGATTGCCTTTTCTATAGTAAATTTTGCAATAAATAATTGTTTAGTGTCGCAAATTATAATTACGCCAGGGATTGCCTTTTCTATAGTAAATTATTCAAAAAATAATTTTTTACTGTCGCAAATTATAACTACGCCAGGGATTGCCTTTTCTATAGTAAATTATTCAAAAATTATTTTTTTACTGTCTCAAATTTTAATTACGCCAGGGATTGCCTTTTCTATAGTAAATTTTGCAAAAAATAATTTTTTAGTGTCTCAAATTTTAATTACGCCAGGGATTGCCTTTTCTATAGTAAATTTTGCAAAAAATAATTGTTTAGTGTCGCAAATTATAATTACGCCAGGGATTGCCTTTTCTATAGTAAATTATTCAAAAATTCATTTTTTACTGTCTCAAATTTTAATTACGCCAGGGATTGCCTTTTCTATAGTAAATTATTCAAAAACTAATTTTTTTCTGTCGGAAATTTTAATTACGTCAGGGATTGCCTTTTCTATAGTAAATTATTCAAAAAATAATTTTATACTGTCGCAAATTTTAATTACGCCAGGGATTGCCTTTTCTATAGTAAATTATTCAAAAATTAATTTTTTTCTGTCGCAAATTTTAATTACGCCAGGGATTGCGTTTTCTATAGTAAATTATTCAAAAAATAATTTTTTACTGTCGCAAATTATAATTACGCCAGGGATTGCCTTTTCTATAGTAAATTATTCAAAAAATAATTTTTTACTGTCGCAAATTTTAATTACGCCAGGGATTGCCTTTTCTATAGTAAATTATTCAAAAAATAATTTTATACTGTCGCAAATTTTAATTACGCCAGGGATTGCCTTTTTCTATAGTAAATTTTGCAAAAAATATTTTTTTACTGTTGCAAATTTTAAATACGCCAGGGATTGCCTTTTCTATAGTAAATTATTCAAAAATTCATTTTTTACTGTCTCAAATTTAATTACGCCAGGGATTGCCTTTTCTATAGTAAATTTTGCAAAAAATAAATGTTTAGTGTCGCAAATTTTAATTACGCCAGGGATTGCCTTTTCTATAGTAAATTATTCAAAAATTCATTTTTTACTGTCTCAAATTTTAATTACGCCAGGGATTGCCTTTTCTATAGTAAATTATTCAAAAATTCATTTTTTACTGTCTCAAATTTTAATTACGCCAGGGATTGCCTTTTCTATAGTAAATTTTGCAATAAATAATTGTTTAGTGTCGCAAATTATAATTACGCCAGGGATTGCCTTTTCTATAGTAAATTATTCAAAAAATAATTTTTTACTGTCGCAAATTATAACTACGCCAGGGATTGCCTTTTCTATAGTAAATTATTCAAAAATTATTTTTTTACTGTCTCAAATTTTAATTACGCCAGGGATTGCCTTTTCTATAGTAAATTTTGCAAAAAATAATTTTTTAGTGTCTCAAATTTTAATTACGCCAGGGATTGCCTTTTCTATAGTAAATTTTGCAAAAAATAATTGTTTAGTGTCGCAAATTATAATTACGCCAGGGATTGCCTTTTCTATAGTAAATTATTCAAAAATTCATTTTTTACTGTCTCAAATTTTAATTACGCCAGGGATTGCCTTTTCTATAGTAAATTATTCAAAAATTCATTTTTTACTGTCTCAAATTTTAATTACGCCAGGGATTGCCTTTTCTATAGTAAATTATTCAAAAATTCATTTTTTACTGTCTCAAATTTTAATTACGCCAGGGATTGCCTTTTCTATAGTAAATTATTCAAAAATTCATTTTTTACTGTCTCAAATTTTAATTACGCCAGGGATTGCCTTTTCTATAGTAAATTTTGCAATAAATAATTGTTTAGTGTCGCAAATTATAATTACGCCAGGGATTGCCTTTTCTATAGTAAATTATTCAAAAAATAATTTTTTACTGTCGCAAATTATAACTACGCCAGGGATTGCCTTTTCTATAGTAAATTATTCAAAAATTATTTTTTTACTGTCTCAAATTTTAATTACGCCAGGGATTGCCTTTTCTATAGTAAATTTTGCAAAAAATAATTTTTTTAGTGTCTCAAATTTTAATTACGCCAGGGATTGCCTTTTCTATAGTAAATTTTGCAAAAAATAATTGTTTAGTGTCGCAAATTATAATTACGCCAGGGATTGCCTTTTCTATAGTAAATTATTCAAAAATTCATTTTTTACTGTCTCAAATTTTAATTACGCCAGGGATTGCCTTTTCTATAGTAAATTATTCAAAAACTAATTTTTTTCTGTCGGAAATTTTAATTACGTCAGGGATTGCCTTTTCTATAGTAAATTATTCAAAAAATAATTTTATACTGTCGCAAATTTTAATTACGCCAGGGATTGCCTTTTCTATAGTAAATTATTCAAAAATTAATTTTTTTCTGTCGCAAATTTTAATTACGCCAGGGATTGCCTTTTCTATAGTAAATTTTGCAATAAATAATTGTTTAGTGTCGCAAATTATAATTACGCCAGGGATTGCCTTTTCTATAGTAAATTATTCAAAAAATAATTTTTTACTGTCGCAAATTATAACTACGCCAGGGATTGCCTTTTCTATAGTAAATTATTCAAAAATTATTTTTTTACTGTCTCAAATTTTAATTACGCCAGGGATTGCCTTTTCTATAGTAAATTTTGCAAAAAATAATTTTTTAGTGTCTCAAATTTTAATTACGCCAGGGATTGCCTTTTCTATAGTAAATTTTGCAAAAAATAATTGTTTAGTGTCGCAAATTATAATTACGCCAGGGATTGCCTTTTCTATAGTAAATTATTCAAAAATTCATTTTTTACTGTCTCAAATTTTAATTACGCCAGGGATTGCCTTTTCTATAGTAAATTATTCAAAAATTCATTTTTTACTGTCTCAAATTTTAATTACGCCAGGGATTGCCTTTTCTATAGTAAATTATTCAAAAATTCATTTTTTACTGTCTCAAATTTTAATTACGCCAGGGATTGCCTTTTCTATAGTAAATTTTGCAATAAATAATTGTTTAGTGTAGCAAATTATAATTACGCCAGGGATTGCCTTTTCTATAGTAAATTATTCAAAAAATAATTTTTTACTGTCGCAAATTATAACTACGCCAGGGATTGCCTTTTCTATAGTAAATTATTCAAAAATTATTTTTTTACTGTCTCAAATTTTAATTACGCCAGGGATTGCCTTTTCTATAGTAAATTTTGCAAAAAATAATTTTTTAGTGTCTCAAATTTTAATTACGCCAGGGATTGCCTTTTCTATAGTAAATTTTGCAAAAAATAATTGTTTAGTGTCGCAAATTATAATTACGCCAGGGATTGCCTTTTCTATAGTAAATTATTCAAAAATTCATTTTTTACTGTCTCAAATTTTAATTACGCCAGGGATTGCCTTTTCTATAGTAAATTATTCAAAAATTCATTTTTTACTGTCTCAAATTTTAATTACGCCAGGGATTGCCTTTTCTATAGTAAATTTTGCAATAAATAATTGTTTAGTGTCGCAAATTATAATTACGCCAGGGATTGCCTTTTCTATAGTAAATTATTCAAAAATTCATTTTTTACTGTCTCAAATTTTAATTACGCCAGGGATTGCCTTTTCTATAGTAAATTATTCAAAAATTCATTTTTTACTGTCTCAAATTTTAATTACGTCAGGGATTGCCTTTTCTATAGTAAATTTTGCAATAAATAATTGTTTAGTGTCGCAAATTATAATTACGCCAGGGATTGCCTTTTCTATAGTAAATTATTCAAAAAATAATTTTTTACTGTCGCAAATTATAACTACGCCAGGGATTGCCTTTTCTATAGTAAATTATTCAAAAATTATTTTTTTACTGTCTCAAATTTTAATTACGCCAGGGATTGCCTTTTCTATAGTAAATTTTGCAAAATATAATTTTTTAGTGTCGCAAATTATAATTACGCCAGGGATTGCCTTTTCTATAGTAAATTATTCAAAAATTCATTTTTTACTGTCTCAAATTTTAATTACGCCAGGGATTGCCTTTTCTATAGTAAATTATTCAAAAATTCATTTTTTACTGTCTCAAATTTTAATTACGTCAGGGATTGCCTTTTCTATAGTAAATTTTGCAATAAATAATTGGTTAGTGTCGCAAATTATAATTACGCCAGGGATTGCCTTTTCTATAGTAAATTATTCAAAAAATAATTGTTTAGTGTCGCAAATTATAATTACGCCAGGGATTGCCTTTTCTATAGTAAATTTTGCAAAAAATAATTGTTTAGTGTCGCAAATTATAATTACGCCAGGGATTGCCTTTTCTATAGTAAATTATTCAAAAATTCATTTTTTACTGTCTCAAATTTTAATTACGCCAGGGATTGCCTTTTCTATAGTAAATTATTCAAAAATTCATTTTTTACTGTCTCAAATTTTAATTACGCCAGGGATTGCCTTTTCTATAGTAAATTATTCAAAAATTCATTTTTTACTGTCTCAAATTTTAATTACGCCAGGGATTGCCTTTTCTATAGTAAATTTTGCAATAAATAATTGTTTAGTGTCGCAAATTATAATTACGCCAGGGATTGCCTTTTCTATAGTAAATTATTCAAAAATTCATTTTTTACTGTCTCAAATTTTAATTACGCCAGGGATTGCCTTTTCTATAGTAAATTATTCAAAAATTCATTTTTTACTGTCTCAAATTTTAATTACGTCAGGGATTGCCTTTTCTATAGTAAATTTTGCAATAAATAATTGTTTAGTGTCGCAAATTATAATTACGCCAGGGATTGCCTTTTCTATAGTAAATTATTCAAAAAATAATTTTTTACTGTCGCAAATTATAACTACGCCAGGGATTGCCTTTTCTATAGTAAATTATTCAAAAATTATTTTTTTACTGTCTCAAATTTTAATTACGCCAGGGATTGCCTTTTCTATAGTAAATTTTGCAAAAAATAATTTTTTAGTGTCTCAAATTTTAATTACGCCAGGGATTGCCTTTTCTATAGTAAATTTTGCAAAAAATAATTGTTTAGTGTCGCAAATTATAATTACGCCAGGGATTGCCTTTTCTATAGTAAATTATTCAAAAATTCATTTTTTACTGTCTCAAATTTTAATTACGCCAGGGATTGCCTTTTCTATAGTAAATTATTCAAAAATTCATTTTTTACTGTCTCAAATTTTAATTACGCCAGGGATTGCCTTTTCTATAGTAAATTATTCAAAAATTCATTTTTTACTGTCTCAAATTTTAATTACGCCAGGGATTGCCTTTTCTATAGTAAATTTGGCAATAAATAATTGTTTAGTGTCGCAAATTATAATTACGCCAGGGATTGCCTTTTCTATAGTAAATTATTCAAAAAATAATTTTTTACTGTCGCAAATTATAACTACGCCAGGGATTGCCTTTTCTATAGTAAATTATTCAAAAATTATTTTTTTACTGTCTCAAATTTTAATTACGCCAGGGATTGCCTTTTCTATAGTAAATTTTGCAAAAAATAATTTTTTAGTGTCTCAAATTTTAATTACGCCAGGGATTGCCTTTTCTATAGTAAATTTTGCAAAAAATAATTGTTTAGTGTCGCAAATTATAATTACGCCAGGGATTGCCTTTTCTATAGTAAATTATTCAAAAATTCATTTTTTACTGTCTCAAATTTTAATTACGCCAGGGATTGCCTTTTCTATAGTAAATTATTCAAAAACTAATTTTTTTCTGTCGGAAATTTTAATTACGTCAGGGATTGCCTTTTCTATAGTAAATTATTCAAAAAATAATTTTATACTGTCGCAAATTTTAATTACGCCAGGGATTGCCTTTTCTATAGTAAATTTTGCAATAAATAATTGTTTAGTGTCGCAAATTATAATTACGCCAGGGATTGCCTTTTCTATAGTAAATTATTCAAAAAATAATTTTTTACTGTCGCAAATTATAACTACGCCAGGGATTGCCTTTTCTATAGTAAATTATTCAAAAATTATTTTTTTACTGTCTCAAATTTTAATTACGCCAGGGATTGCCTTTTCTATAGTAAATTTTGCAAAAAATAATTTTTTAGTGTCTCAAATTTTAATTACGCCAGGGATTGCCTTTTCTATAGTAAATTTTGCAAAAAATAATTGTTTAGTGTCGCAAATTATAATTACGCCAGGGATTGCCTTTTCTATAGTAAATTATTCAAAAATTCATTTTTTACTGTCTCAAATTTTAATTACGCCAGGGATTGCCTTTTCTATAGTAAATTATTCAAAAATTCATTTTTTACTGTCTCAAATTTTAATTACGCCAGGGATTGCCTTTTCTATAGTAAATTTTGCAATAAATAATTGTTTAGTGTCGCAAATTATAATTACGCCAGGGATTGCCTTTTCTATAGTAAATTATTCAAAAATTCATTTTTTACTGTCTCAAATTTTAATTACGCCAGGGATTGCCTTTTCTATAGTAAATTATTCAAAAATTCATTTTTTACTGTCTCAAATTTTAATTACGTCAGGGATTGCCTTTTCTATAGTAAATTTTGCAATAAATAATTGTTTAGTGTCGCAAATTATAATTACGCCAGGGATTGCCTTTTCTATAGTAAATTATTCAAAAAATAATTTTTTACTGTCGCAAATTATAACTACGCCAGGGATTGCCTTTTCTATAGTAAATTTTGCAATAAATAATTGTTTAGTGTCGCAAATTATAATTACGCCAGGGATTGCCTTTTCTATAGTAAATTATTCAAAAAATAATTTTTTACTGTCGCAAATTATAACTACGCCAGGGATTGCCTTTTCTATAGTAAATTATTCAAAAATTCATTTTTTACTGTCTCAAATTTTAATTACGCCAGGGATTGCCTTTTCTCTAGTAAATTTTGCAAAAAATAATTGTTTAGTGTCGCAAATTTTAATTACTCCAGGGATTGCCTTTTCTATAGTAAATTATTCAAAAATTCATTTTTTACTGTCTCAAATTTTAATTACGCCAGGGATTGCCTTTTCTATAGTAAATTTTGCAAAAATTAATTTTTTACTGTCGCAAATTTTAAATACGCCAGGGATTGCCTTTTCTATAGTAAATTATTCAAAAAATAATTTTTTACTGTCGCAAATTTTAATTACGCCAGGGATTGCCTTTTCTATAGTATATTATTCAAAAATTCATTTTTTACTGTCGCAAATTATAATTACGCCAGGGATTGCCTTTTCTATAGTAAATTATTCAAAAAATAATTTTTTTCTGTCGCAAATTTTAATTACGCCAGGGATTGCCTTTTCTATAGTAAATTATTCAAAAAATAATTTTATACTGTCGCAAATTATAATTACGCCAGGGATTGCCTTTTCTATAGTAAATTTTGCAAAAACTAATTGTTTAGTGTCGCAAATTTTAATTACGCCAGGGATTGCCTTTTCTATAGTAAATTTTTCAAAAATTAATTTTATACTGTCGCAAATTTTAAATACACCAGGGATTGCCTTTTCTATAGTAAATTTTGCCAAAAATTCATTTTTTACTGTCTCAAATTTTAATTACGCCAGGGATTGCCTTTTCTATAGTAAATTTTGCAAAAATTAATTTTTTTCTGTCGCAAATTTTACTAACGCCAGGGATTGCCTTTTCTATAGTAAATTATTCAAAAATTCATTTTTTACTGTCTCAAATTTTAATTACTCCAGGGATTGCCTTTTCTATAGTAAATTATTCAAGAAATAATTTTATACTGTCGCAAATTTTAATTACGGCAGGGATTGCCTTTTCTATAGTAAATTATTCAAAAATTAATTTTTTTCTGTCGCAAATTTTAATTACGCCAGGGATTGCCTTTTCTATAGGAAATTATTCAAAAATTAATTTTTTTCTGTCGCAAATTTTAATTACGCCAGGGATTGCCTTTTCTATAGTAAATTATTCAAAAATTCATTTTTTACTGTGGCAAATTTTAATTACGCCAGGGATTGCCTTTTCTATAGTAAATTATTACAAAATTCTTTTTTTACTGTCGCAAATTATAATAACGCCAGGGATTGCCTTTTCTATAGTAAATTATTCAAAAAATATTTTTTTCTGTCACAAATTTTAATTACGCCAGGGATTGCCTTTTCTATTGTAAATTTTGCAAAAATTCATTTTTTACTGTCTCAAATTTTAATTACGCCAGGGATTGCCTTTTCTATAGTAAATTATTCAAAAAATAATTTTTTACTGTCGCAAATTTTAATTACGCCAGGGATTGCCTTTTCTATAGTAAATTATTCAAAAATTCATTTTTTACTGTCGCAAATTTTAATTACGCCAGGGATTGCCTTTTCTATAGTAAATTATTCAAAAATTCATTTTTTACTGTCTCAAATTTTAATTACGCCAGGGATTGCCTTTTCTATAGTAAATTATTCAAAAATTCATTTTTTACTGTCTCAAATTTTAATTACGCCAGGGATTGCCTTTTCTATAGTAAATTATTCAAAAATTCATTTTTTACTGTCGCAAATTTTAATTACACCAGGGATTGCCTTTTCTATAGTAAATTATTCAAAAAATAATTTTATACAGTCGCAAATTTTAATTACGCCAGGGATTGCCTTTTCTATAGTAAATTATTCAAAAAATAATTTTTTACTGTCGCGAATTTTAATTACGCCAGGGATTGCCTTTGTATAGTAAATTATTCAAAAAATAATTTTATACTGTCGCAAATTATAATTACGCCAGGGATTGCCTTTTCTATAGTAAATTTTGCAAAAAATAATTGTTTAGTGTCGCAAATTTTAATTACGCCAGGGATTGCCTTTTCTATAGTAAATTATTCAAAAAATAATTTTTTTCCGTCTCAAATTTTAATTACGCCAGGGATTGCCTTTTCTATAGTAAATAATTCAAAAAATAATTTTATACTCTCTCAAATTTTAATTACGCCAGGGATTGCCTTTTCTATAGTAAATTTTGCAAAAAATAATTTTTTACTGTCGCAAATTTTAATTACGCCAGGGATTGCCTTTTCTATAGTAAATTATTCAAAAAATAATTTTTTACTGTCGCAAATTTTAATTACGCCAGGGATTGCCTTTTGTATAGTAAATTATTCAAAAAATAATTTTATACTGTCGCAAATTATAATTACGCCAGGGATTGCCTTTTCTATAGTAAATTATTCAAAAAATAATTTTTTACTGTCGCAAATTTTAATTACGCCAGGGATTGCCTTTTGTATAGTAAATTATTCAAAAAATAATTTTATACTGTCGCAAATTATAATTACGCCAGGGATTGCCTTTTCTATAGTAAATTTTGCAAAAAATAATTGTTTAGTGTCGCAAATTTTAATTACGCCAGGGATTGCCTTTTCTATAGTAAATTATTCAAAAAATAATTTTTTACTGTCTCAAATTTTAATTACGCCAGGGATTGCCTTTTCTATAGTAAATTATTCAAAAAATAATTTTATACTCTCTCAAATTTTAATTACGCCAGGGAATGCCTTTTCTATAGTAAATTTTGCAAAAAATAATTTTTTACTGTCGCAAATTTTAATTACGCCAGGGATTGCCTTTTCTATAGTAAATTATTCAAAAAATAATTTTATACTGTCGCAAATTTTAATTACGCCAGGGATTGCCTTTTCTATAGTAAATTATTCAAAAATAAATTTTTTTCTGTCGCAAATTTTAATTACGCCAGGGATTGCCTTTTCTATAGTAAATTATTCAAAAAATAATTTTATACTGTCGCAAATTTTAATTACGCCAGGGATTGCCTTTTCTATAGTAAATTATTCAAAAATTCATTTTATACTGTCGCAAATTTTTATTACGCCAGGTATTGCCTTTTCTATAGTAAATTATTCAAAAAATGATTTTATACTGTCGCAAATTTTAATTACGCCAGGGATTGCCTTTTCTATAGTAAATTATTCAAAAAATAATTTTTTACTGTCGCAAATTTTAATTACGCCAGGGATTGCCTTTTCTATAGTAAATTATTCAAAAAATAATTTTATACTGTCGCAAATTTTAATTACGCCAGGGATTGCCTTTTCTATAGTAAATTATTCAAAAAATAATTTTATACTGCCGCAAATTTTAATCACGCCAGGGATTGCCTTTTCTATAGTAAATTATTCAAAAATTCATTTTTTACTTTCGCAAATTTTAATTACGCCAGGGATTGCCTTTTCTATAGTAAATTATTCAAAAATTCATTTTTTACTGTCGCAAATTTTAAATACGCCAGGGATTGCATTTTCTATAGTAAATTATTCAAAAAATAATTTTTTACTGTCTCAAATTTTAATTACGCCAGGGATTGCCTTTTCTATAGTAAATTATTCAAAAATTCATTTTTTACTGTCTCAAATTTTAATTACGCCAAGGATTGCCTTTTCTATAGTAAATTATTCAAAAAATAATTTTTTACTGTCGCAAATTATAATTACGCCAGGGATTGCCTTTTCTATAGTAAATTATTCAAAAATTCATTTTTTACTGTATCAAATTTTAATTACGCCAGGGATTGCCTTTTCTATAGTAAATTATTCAAAAAATAATTTTTTACTGTCGCAAATTATAATTACGCCAGGGATTGCCTTTTCTATAGTAAAATATTCAAAAAATAATTTTTTACTGTCTCAAATTTTAACTACGCCAGGGATTGCCTTTTCTATAGTAAATTATTCAAAAATTCATTTTTTACTGTAGCAAATTTTAATTACGCCAGGGATTGCTTTTTCTATAGTAAATTTTCCAAAAAATAATTTTTTACTGTCGCAAATTTTAATTACGCCAGGGATTGCCTTTTCTATAGTAAATTTTGCAAAAAATAATTTTTTACTGTCGAAAATTTTAATTACGCCAGGGATTGCCTTCTCTATAGTAAATTATTCAAAAAATAATTTTTTACTGTCGCAAATTATAATTACGCCTGGGATTGCCTTTTCTATAGTAAATTATTCAAAAATTCATTTTTTACTGTCTCAAATTTCAATTACGCCAGGGATTGCCCTTTCTATAGTAAATTATTCAAAAACTAATTTTATACTGTCGCAAATTATAATTACGCCAGGGATTGCCTTTTCTATAGTAAATTATTCAAAAATTCATTTTTTACTGTCTCAAATTTTAATTACGCCAGGGATTGCCTTTTCTATAGTAAATTATTCAAAAATTAATTTTTTTCTGTCGCAAATTTTAATTACGCCAGGGATTGCCTTTTCTATAGTAAATTATTCAAAAAATAATTTTATACTGTCGCAAATTTTAATTACGCCAGGGATTGCCTTTTCTATAGTAAATTATTCAAAAATTAATTTTTTTCTGTCGCAAATTTTAATTACGCCAGGGATTGCCTCTTCTATAGTAAATTATTCAAAAAATAATTTTTTACTGTCGCAAATTATAATTACGCCAGGGATTGCCTTTTTCTATAGTAAATTATTCAAAAAATAATTTTTTACTGTCGCAAATTTTAATTACGCCAGGGATTGCCTTTTCTATAGTAAATTATTCAAAAAATAATTTTATACTGTCGCAAATTTTAATTACGCCAGGGATTGCCTTTTCTATAGTAAATTTTGCAAAAAATAATTTTTTACTGTTGCAAATTTTAAATACGCCAGGGATTGCCTTTTCTATAGTAAATTATTCAAAAATTCATTTTTTACTGTCTCAAATTTTAATTACGCCAGGGATTGCCTTTTCTATAGTAAATTTTGCAAAAAATAATTGTTTAGTGTCGCAAATTTTAATTACGCCAGGGATTGCCTTTTCTATAGTAAATTATTCAAAAATTCATTTTTTACTGTCTCAAATTTTAATTACGCCAGGGATTGCCTTTTCTATAGTAAATTTTGCAAAAATTAATTTTTTACTGTCGCAAATTTTAAATACGCCAGGGATTGCCTTTTCTATAGTAAATTATTCAAAAAATAATTTTTTACTGTCGCAAATTTTAATTACGACAGGGATTGCCTTTTCTATAGTAAATTATTCAAAAATTCATTTTTTACTGTCGCAAATTATAATTACGCCAGGGATTGCCTTTTCTATAGTAAATTATTCAAAAAATAATTTTTTACTGTCGCAAATTTTAATTACGCCAGGGATTGCGTTTTCTATAGTAAATTATTCAAAAACTAATTGTTTAGTGTCGCAAATTTTAATTACGCCAGGGATTGCCTTTTCTATAGTAAATTTTTCAAAAATTAATTTTATACTGTCGCAAATTTTAATTACGCCAGGGATTGCCTTTTCTATAGTAAATTTTGCAAAAATTAATTTTTTTCTGTCGCAAATTTTACTAACGCCAGGGATTGCCGTTTCTATAGTAAATTATTCAAAAATTCATTTTTTACTGTCTCAAATTTTAATTACTCCAGGGATTGCCTTTTCTATAGTAAATTATTCAAAAAATAATTTTATACTGTCGCAAATTTTAATTACGCCAGGGATTGCCTTTTCTATAGTAAATTATTCAAAAATTAATTTTTTTCTGTCGCAAATTTTAATTACGCCAGGGATTGCCTTTTCTATAGGAAACTATTCAAAAATTAATTTTTTTCTGTCGCAAATTTTAATTACGCCAGGGATTGCCTTTTCTATAGTAAATTATTCAAAAATTCATTTTTTACTGTCGCAAATTTTAATTACGCCAGGGATTGCCTTTTCTATAGTAAATTATTCAAAAATTCATTTTTTACTGTCGCAAATTATAATTACGCCAGGGATTGCCTTTTCTATAGTAAATTATTCAAAAAATAATTTGTTCTGTCACAAATTTTAATTACGCCAGGGATTGCCTTTTCTATAGTAAATTTTTCAAAAATTCATTTTTTACTGTCTCAAATTTTAATTACGCCAGGGATTGCCTTTTCTATAGTAAATTATTCAAAAAATAATTTTTTACTGTCGCAAATTTTAATTACGCCAGGGATTGCCTTTTCTATAGTAAATTATTCAAAAATTCATTTTTTACTGTCGCAAATTTTAATTACGCCAGGGATCGCCTTTTCTATAGTAAATTATTCAAAAATTCATTTTTTACTGTCTCAAATTTTAATTACGCCAGGGATTGCCTTTTCTATAGTAAATTATTCAAAAATTCAATTTTTACTGTCTCAAATTTTAATTACGCCAGGGATTGCCTTTTCTATAGTAAATTATGCAAAAATTCATTTTTTACTGTCGCAAATTTTAATTACGCCAGGGATTGCCTTTTCTATAGTAAATTATTCAAAAAATAATTTTATACTGTCGCAAATTTTAATTACGCCAGGGATTGCCTTTTCTATAGTAAATTATTCAAAAAATAATTTTTTACTGTCGCAAATTTTAATTACGCCAGGGATTGCCTTTTGTATAGTAAATTATTCAAAAAATAATTTTATACTGTCGCAAATTATAATTACGCCAGGGATTGCCTTTTCTATAGTAAATTTTGCAAAAAATAATTGTTTAGTGTCGCAAATTTTAATTACGCCAGGGATTGCCTTTTCTATAGTAAATTATTCAAAAAATAATTTTTTACTGTCTCAAATTTTAATTACGCCAGGGATTGCCTTTTCTATAGTAAATTATTCAAAAAATAATTTTATACTCTCTCAAATTTTAATTACGCCAGGGATTGCCTTTTCTATAGTAAATTTTGCAAAAAATAATTTTTTACTGTCGCAAATTTTAATTACGCCAGGGATTGCCTTTTCTATAGTAAATTATTCAAAAAATAATTTTATACTGTCGCAAATTTTAATTACGCCAGGGATTGCCTTTTCTATAGTAAATTATTCAAAAATAAATTTTTTTCTGTCGCAAATTTTAATTACGCCAGGGATTGCCTTTTCTATAGTAAATTATTCAAAAAATAATTTTATACTGTCGCAAATTTTAATTACGCCAGGGATTGCCTTTTCTATAGTAAATTATTCAAAAATTCATTTTATACTGTCGCAAATTTTAATTACGCCAGGGATTGCCTTTTCTGTAGTAAATTATTCAAAAAATGATTTTATACTGTCGCAAATTTTAATTACGCCAGGGATTGCCTTTTCTATAGTAAATTATTCAAAACATAATTTTTTACTGTCGCAAATTTTAATTACGCCAGGGATTGCCTTTTCTATAGTAAATTATTCAAAAAATAATTTTATACTGTCGCAAATTTTAATTACGCCAGGGATTGCCTTTTCTATAGTAAATTATTCAAAAATTAATTTTTTTCTGTCGCAAATTTTAACTACGCCAGGGATTGCCCTTTCTATAGTAAATTATTCAAAAAATAATTTTATACTGTCGCAAATTTTAATTACGCCAGGGATTGCCTTTTCTATAGTAAATTATTCAAAAAATAATTTTTTACTGTCGCAAATTTTAATTACGCCAGGGATTGCCTTTTCTATAGTAAATTATTCAAAAATTCATTTTTTACTGTCTCAAATTTTAATTACGCCAGGGATTGCCTTTTCTATAGTAAATTATCCAAAAAATAATTTTATACTGTTGCAAATTATTATTACGCCAGGGATTGCCTTTTCTATAGTAAATTATTCAAAAATTCATTTTTTACTGTTTCAAATTTTAATTACGCCAGGGATTGCCTTTTCTATAGTAAATTATTCAAAAATTAATTTTTTTCTGTCGCAAATTTTAATTACGCCAGGGATTGCCTTTTCTATAGTAAATTATTCAAATAATAATTTTATACTATCGCAAATTTTAATTACGCCAGGGATTGCCTTTTCTATAGTAAATTATTCAAAAATTAATTTTTTTCTGTCGCAAATTTTAATTACGCCAGGGATTGCCTTTTCTATAGTAAATTATTCAAAAAATATTTTTATACTGTCGCAAATTTTAATTACGCCAGGGATTGCCTTTTCTATAGTAAATTATTCAAAAAATAATTTTTTACTGTCGCAAATTTTAATTACGCCAGGCATTGCTTTTTCTATAGTAAATTATTCAATAAATAATTTTATACTGTCGCAAATTTTAATTACGCCAGGGATTGCCTTTTCTATAGTAAATTATTCAAAAATTAATTTTTTTCTGTCGCAAATTTTAATTACGCCAGGGATTGCCTTTTCTATAGTAAATTATTCAAAAAATAATTTTATACTGTCGCAAATTTTAATTACGCCAGGGATTGCCTTTTCTATAGAAAATTATTCAAAAAATAATTTTATACTGTCGCAAATTTTAATTACGCCAGGGATTGCCTTTTCTATAGTAAATTATTCAAAAATTAATTTTTTTCTGTCGCAAATTTTAATTACGCCAGGGATTGCCTTTTCTATAGTAAATTATTCAAAAAATAATTTTATACTGTCGCAAATTTTAATTACGCCAGGGATTGCCTTTTCTATAGTAAATTATTCAAAAAATAATTTTTTACTGTCGCAAATTTTAATTACGCCAGGCATTGCTTTTTCTATAGTAAATTATTCAAAAAATAATTTTATACTGTCGCAAATTTTAATTACGCCAGGGATTGCCTTTTCTATAGTAAATTATTCAAAAAGTAATTTTTTTCTTACGCAAATTTTAATTACGCCAGGGATTGCCTTTTCTATAGTAAATTATTCAAAAAATAATTTTATACTGTCGCAAATTATAATTACGCCAGGGATTGCCTTTTCTATAGTAAATTTTGCAAAAACTAATTGTTTAGTGTCGCAAATTTTAATTACGCCAGGGATTGCCTTTTCTATAGTAAATTATTCAAAAATTCATTTTTACTGTCTCAAATTTTAATTACTCCAGGGATTGCCTTTTCTATAGTAAATTATTCAAAAAATAATTTTATACTGTCGCAAATTTTAATTACGCCAGGGATTGCCTTTTCTATAGTAAATTATTCAAAAATTAATTTTTTTCTGTCGCAAATTTTAATTACGCCAGGGATTGCCTTTTCTATAGGAAATTATTCAAAAATTAATTTTTTTCTGTCGCAAATTTTAATTACGCCAGGGATTGCCTTTTCTATAGTAAATTATTCAAAAATTCATTTTTTACTGTCGCAAATTTTAATTACGCCAGGGATTGCCTTTTCTATAGTAAATTATTCAAAAATTCATTTTTTACTGTCGCAAATTATAATTACGCCAGGGATTGCCTTTTCTATAGTAAATTATTCAAAAAATAATTTGTTCTGTCACAGATTTTAATTACGCCAGGGATTGCCTTTTCTATAGTAAATTTTGCAAAAATTCATTTTTTACTGTCTCAAATTTTAATTACGCCAGGGATTGCCTTTTCTATAGTAAATTATTCAAAAAATAATTTTTTACTGTCGCAAATTTTAATTACGCCAGGGATTGCCTTTTCTATAGTAAATTATTCAAAAATTCATTTTTTACTGTCGCAAATTTTAATTACACCAGGGATCGCCTTTTCTATAGTAAATTATTCAAAAATTCATTTTTTACTGTCTCAAATTTTAATAACGCCTGGGATTGCCTTTTCTATAGTAAATTATTCAAAAATTCAATTTTTACTGTCTCAAATTTTAATTACGCCAGGGATTGCCTTTTCTATAGTAAATTATGCAAAAATTCATTTTTTACTGTCGCAAATTTTAATTACGCCAGGGATTGCCTTTTCTATAGTAAATTATTCAAAAAATAATTTTATACTGTCGCAAATTTTAATTACCCCAGGGATTGCCTTTTCTATAGTAAATTATTCAAAAATTCATTTTTTACTGTCTCAAATTTTAATTACGCCAGGGATTGCCTTTTCTATAGTAAATTATTCAAAAATTCAATTTTTACTGTCTCAAATTTTAATTACGCCAGGGATTGCCTTTTCTATAGTAAATTATGCAAAAATTCATTTTTTACTGTCGCAAATTTTAATTACGCCAGGGATTGCCTTTTCTATAGTAAATTATTCAAAAACTAATTTTATACTGTCGCAAATTATAATAACGCCAGGGATTGCCTTTTCTATAGTAAATTTTGCAAAAAATAATTGTTTAGTGTCGCAAATTTTAATTACGCCAGGGATTGCCTTTTCTATAGTAAATTATTCAAAAAATAATTTTTTACTGTCTCAAATTTTAATTACGCCAGGGATTGCCTTTTCTATAGTAAATTATTCAAAAAATAATTTTATACTCTCTCAAATTTTAATTACGCCAGGGATTGCCTTTTCTATAGTAAATTTTGCAAAAAATAATTTTTTACTGTCGCAAATTTTAATTACGCCAGGGATTGCCTTTTCTATAGTAAATTATTCAAAAAATAATTTTATACTGTCGCAAATTTTACTTACGCCAGGGATTGCCTTTTCTATAGTAAATTATTCAAAAATAAATTTTTTTCTGTCGCAAATTTTAATTACGCCAGGGATTGCCTTTTCTATAGTAAATTATTCAAAAAATAATTTTATACTGTCGCAAATTTTAATTACGCCAGGGATTGCCTTTTCTATAGTAAATTATTAAAAAATTCATTTTATACTGTCGCAAATTTTAATTACGCCAGGGATTGCCTTTTCTGTAGTAAATTATTCAAAAAATGATTTTATACTGTCGCAAATTTTAATTACGCCAGGGATTGCCTTTTCTATAGTAAATTATTCAAAAAATAATTTTTTACTGTCGCAAATTTTAATTACGCCAGGGATTGCTTTTTCTATAGTAAATTATTCAAAAAATAATTTTATACTGTCGCAAATTTTAATTACGCCTGGGATTGCCTTTTCTATAGTAAATTATTCAAAAATTAATTTTTTTCTGTCGCAAATTTTAATTACGCCAGGGATTGCCTTTTCTATAGTAAATTATTCAAAAATTCATTTTATACTGTCGCAAATTTTAATTACGCCAGGGATTGCCTTTTCTGTAGTAAATTATTCAAAAAATGATTTTATACTGTCGCAAATTTTAATTACGCCAGGGATTGCCTTTTCTATAGTAAATTATTCAAAAAATAATTTTTTACTGTCGCAAATTTTAATTACGCCAGGGATTGCCTTTTCTATAGTAAATTATTCAAAAAATAATTTTATACTGTCGCAAATTTTAATTACGCCAGGGATTGCCTTTTCTATAGTAAATTATTCAAAAATTAATTTTTTCTGTCGCAAATTTTAACTACGCCAGTGATTGCCCTTTCTAAAGTAAATTATTCAAAAAATAATTTTATACTGTCGCAAATTTTAATTACGCCAGGGATTGCCTTTTCTATAGTAAATTATTCAAAAAATAATTTTTTACTGTCGCAAATTTTAATTACGCCAGGGATTGCCTTTTCTATAGTAAATTATTCAAAAATTCATTTTTTACTGTCTCAAATTTTAATTACGCCAGGGATTGCCTTTTCTATAGTAAATTATTCAAAAAATAATTTTATACTGTTGCAAATTATAATTACGCCAGGGATTGCCTTTTCTATAGTAAATTATTCAAAAATTCATTTTTTACTGTTTCAAATTTTAATTACGCCAGGGATTGCCTTTTCTATAGTAAATTATTCAAAAATTAATTTTTTTCTGTCGCAAATTTTAATTACGCCAAGGATTGCCTTTTCTATAGTAAATTATTCAAAAAATAATTTTATACTATCGCAAATTTTAATTACGCCAGGGATTGCCTTTTCTATAGTAAATTATTCAAAAATTATTTTTTTTCTGTCGCAAATTTTAATTACGCCAGGGATTGCCTTTTCTATAGTAAATTATTCAAAAAATAATTTTATACTGTCGCAAATTTTAATTACGCCAGGGATTGCCTTTTCTATAGTAAATTATTCAAAAAATAATTTTTTACTGTCGCAAATTTTAATTACGCCAGGCATTGCTTTTTCTATAGTAAATTATTCAAAAAATAATTTTATACTGTCGCAAATTTTAATTACGCCAGGGATTGCCTTTTCTATAGTAAATTATTCAAAAATTAATTTTTTTCTGTCGCAAATTTTAATTACGCCAGGGATTGCCTTTTCTATAGTAAATTATTCAAAAAATAATTTTATACTGTCGCAAATTTTAATTACGCCAGGGATTGCCTTTTCTATAGTAAATTATTCAAAAAATAATTTTATACTGTCGCAAATTTTAATTACGCCAGGGATTGCCTTTTCTATAGTAAATTATTCAAAAATTAATTTTTTTCTGTCGCAAATTTTAATTACGCCAGGGATTGCCTTTTCTATAGTAAATTATTCAAAAAATAATTTTATACAGTCGCAAATTTTAATTACGCCAGGGATTGCCTTTTCTATAGTAAATTATTCAAAAAATAATTTTTTACTGTCGCAAATTTAAATTACGCCAGGCATTGCTTTTTCTATAGTAAATTACTCAAAAAATAATTTTATACTGTCGCAAATTTTAATTAGGCCAGGGATTGCCTTTCTATAGTAAATTATTCAAAAATTAATTTTTTTCTTACGCAAATTTTAATTACGCCAGGGATTGCCTTTTCTATAGTAAATTATTCAAAAATTCATTTTTTACTGTCTCAAATTTTAATTACGCCAGGGATTGCCTTTTCTATAGTAAATTATTCAAAAAATAATTTTATACTGTTGCAAATTATAATTACGCCAGGGATTGCCTTTTCTATAGTAAATTATTCAAAAATTCATTTTTTACTGTTTCAAATTTTAATTACGCCAGGGATTGCCTTTTCTATAGTAAATTATTCAAAAATTAATTTTTTTCTGTCGCAAATTTTAATTACGCCAGGGATTGCGTTTTCTATAGTAAATTATTCAAAAAATAATTTTATACTATCGCAAATTTTAATTACGCCAGGGATTGCCTTTTCTATAGTAAATTATTCAAAAAATAATTTTATACTGTCGCAAATTTTAATTACGCCAGGGATTGCCTTTTCTATAGTAAATTTTTCAAAAATTAATTTTTTTCTGTCGCAAATTTTAATTACGCCAGGGATTGCCTTTTCTATAGTAAATTATTCAAAAATTCATTTTATACTGTCGCAAATTTTAATTACGCCAGGGATTGCCTTTTCTGTAGTAAATTATTCAAAAAATGATTTTATACTGTCGCAAATTTTAATTACGCCAGGGATTGCCTTTTCTATAGTAAATTATTCAAAAAATAATTTTTTACTGTCGCAAATTTTAATTACGCCAGGGATTGCCTTTTCTATAGTAAATTATTCAAAAAATAATTTTATACTGTCGCAAATTTTAATTACGCCAGGGATTGCCTTTTCTATAGTAAATTATTCAAAAATTAATTTTTTCTGTCGCAAATTTTAACTACGCCAGTGATTGCCCTTTCTAAAGTAAATTATTCAAAAAATAATTTTATACTGTCGCAAATTTTAATTACGCCAGGGATTGCCTTTTCTATAGTAAATTATTCAAAAAATAATTTTTTACTGTCGCAAATTTTAATTACGCCAGGGATTGCCTTTTCTATAGTAAATTATTCAAAAATTCATTTTTTACTGTCTCAAATTTTAATTACGCCAGGGATTGCCTTTTCTATAGTAAATTATTCAAAAAATAATTTTATACTGTTGCAAATTATAATTACGCCAGGGATTGCCTTTTCTATAGTAAATTATTCAAAAATTCATTTTTTACTGTTTCAAATTTTAATTACGCCAGGGATTGCCTTTTCTATAGTAAATTATTCAAAAATTAATTTTTTTCTGTCGCAAATTTTAATTACGCCAGGGATTGCCTTTTCTATAGTAAATTATTCAAAAAATAATTTTATACTATCGCAAATTTTAATTACGCCAGGGATTGCCTTTTCTATAGTAAATTATTCAAAAATTATTTTTTTTCTGTCGCAAATTTAAATTACGCCAGGCATTGCTTTTTCTATAGTAAATTACTCAAAAAATAATTTTATACTGTCGCAAATTTTAATTAGGCCAGGGATTGCCTTTCTATAGTAAATTATTCAAAAATTAATTTTTTTCTTACGCAAATTTTAATTACGCCAGGGATTGCCTTTTCTATAGTAAATTATTCAAAAATTCATTTTTTACTGTCTCAAATTTTAATTACGCCAGGGATTGCCTTTTCTATAGTAAATTATTCAAAAAATAATTTTATACTGTTGCAAATTATAATTACGCCAGGGATTGCCTTTTCTATAGTAAATTATTCAAAAATTCATTTTTTACTGTTTCAAATTTTAATTACGCCAGGGATTGCCTTTTCTATAGTAAATTATTCAAAAATTAATTTTTTTCTGTCGCAAATTTTAATTACGCCAGGGATTGCGTTTTCTATAGTAAATTATTCAAAAAATAATTTTATACTATCGCAAATTTTAATTACGCCAGGGATTGCCTTTTCTATAGTAAATTATTCAAAAAATAATTTTATACTGTCGCAAATTTTAATTACGCCAGGGATTGCCTTTTCTATAGTAAATTTTTCAAAAAATTAATTTTTTCTGTCGCAAATTTTAATTACGCCAGGGATTGCCTTTTCTATAGTAAATTATTCAAAAATTCATTTTATACTGTCGCAAATTTTAATTACGCCAGGGATTGCCTTTTCTGTAGTAAATTATTCAAAAAATGATTTTATACTGTCGCAAATTTTAATTACGCCAGGGATTGCCTTTTCTATAGTAAATTATTCAAAAAATAATTTTTTACTGTCGCAAATTTTAATTACGCCAGGATTGCCTTTTCTATAGTAAATTATTCAAAAAATAATTTTATACTGTCGCAAATTTTAATTACGCCAGGGATTGCCTTTTCTATAGTAAATTATTCAAAAATTAATTTTTTCTGTCGCAAATTTTAACTACGCCAGTGATTGCCCTTTCTAAAGTAAATTATTCAAAAAATAATTTTATACTGTCGCAAATTTTAATTACGCCAGGGATTGCCTTTTCTATAGTAAATTATTCAAAAAATAATTTTTTACTGTCGCAAATTTTAATTACGCCAGGGATTGCCTTTTCTATAGTAAATTATTCAAAAATTCATTTTTTACTGTCTCAAATTTTAATTACGCCAGGGATTGCCTTTTCTATAGTAAATTATTCAAAAAATAATTTTATACTGTTGCAAATTATAATTACGCCAGGGATTGCCTTTTCTATAGTAAATTATTCAAAAATTCATTTTTTACTGTTTCAAATTTTAATTACGCCAGGGATTGCCTTTTCTATAGTAAATTATTCAAAAATTAATTTTTTTCTGTCGCAAATTTTAATTACGCCAGGGATTGCCTTTTCTATAGTAAATTATTCAAAAAATAATTTTATACTATCGCAAATTTTAATTACGCCAGGGATTGCCTTTTCTATAGTAAATTATTCAAAAATTATTTTTTTTCTGTCGCAAATTTTAATTACGCCAGGGATTGCCTTTTCTATAGTAAATTATTCAAAAAATAATTTTATACTGTCGCAAATTTTAATTACGCCAGGGATTGCCTTTTCTATAGTAAATTATTCAAAAAATAATTTTTTACTGTCGCAAATTTTAATTACGCCAGGCATTGCTTTTTCTATAGTAAATTATTCAAAAAATAATTTTATACTGTCGCAAATTTTAATTACGCCAGGGATTGCCTTTTCTATAGTAAATTATTCAAAAATTAATTTTTTTCTGTCGCAAATTTTAATTACGCCAGGGATTGCCTTTTCTATAGTAAATTATTCAAAAAATAATTTTATACTGTCGCAAATTTTAATTACGCCAGGGATTGCCTTTTCTATAGTAAATTATTCAAAAAATAATTTTATACTGTCGCAAATTTTAATTACGCCAGGGATTGCCTTTTCTATAGTAAATTATTCAAAAATTAATTTTTTTCTGTCGCAAATTTTAATTACGCCAGGGATTGCCTTTTCTATAGTAAATTATTCAAAAAATAATTTTATACAGTCGCAAATTTTAATTACGCCAGGGATTGCCTTTTCTATAGTAAATTATTCAAAAAATAATTTTTTACTGTCGCAAATTTAAATTACGCCAGGCATTGCTTTTTCTATAGTAAATTACTCAAAAAATAATTTTATACTGTCGCAAATTTTAATTAGGCCAGGGATTGCCTTTCTATAGTAAATTATTCAAAAATTAATTTTTTTCTTACGCAAATTTTAATTACGCCAGGGATTGCCTTTTCTATAGTAAATTATTCAAAAATTCATTTTTTACTGTCTCAAATTTTAATTACGCCAGGGATTGCCTTTTCTATAGTAAATTATTCAAAAAATAATTTTATACTGTTGCAAATTATAATTACGCCAGGGATTGCCTTTTCTATAGTAAATTATTCAAAAATTCATTTTTTACTGTTTCAAATTTTAATTACGCCAGGGATTGCCTTTTCTATAGTAAATTATTCAAAAATTAATTTTTTTCTGTCGCAAATTTTAATTACGCCAGGGATTGCGTTTTCTATAGTAAATTATTCAAAAAATAATTTTATACTATCGCAAATTTTAATTACGCCAGGGATTGCCTTTTCTATAGTAAATTATTCAAAAAATAATTTTATACTGTCGCAAATTTTAATTACGCCAGGGATTGCCTTTTCTATAGTAAATTATTCAAAAATTAATTTTTTTCTGTCGCAAATTTTAATTACGCCAGGGATTGCCTTTTCTATAGTAAATTATTCAAAAAATAATTTTATACAGTCGCAAATTTTAATTACGCCAGGGATTGCCTTTTCTATAGTAAATTATTCAAAAATTCATTTTTTACTGTCGCAAATTTTAATTACGCCAGGGATTGCCTTTTCTATAGTAAATTATTCAAAAAATAATTTTATACTGTCGCAAATTATAATTATGCCAGGGATTGCCTTTTCTATAGTAAATTATTCAAAAATTCATTTTTTACTGTCTCAAATTTTAATTACGCCAGGGATTGCCTTTTCTATAGTAAATTATTCAAAAAATAATTTTATACTGTCGCAAATTTTAATTACGCCAGGGATTGCCTTTTCTATAGTAATATATTCAAAAATTCATTTTTTTCTGTCGCAAATTTTAATTACGCCAGGGATTGCCTTTTCTATAGTAAATTATTCAAAAAATAATTTTATACTGTCGCAAATTTTAATTACGCCAGGGATTGCCTTTTCTATAGTAAATTATTCAAAAATTAATTTTTTTCTGTCGCAAATTTTAATTACGCCAGGGATTGCCTTTTCTATAGTAAATTATTCAAAAATTCATTTTTTACTGTCTCAAATTTTAATTACGCCAGGGATTGCCTTTTCTATAGTAAATTATTCAAAAAATAATTTTATACTGTCGCAAATTATAATTATGCCAGGGATTGCCTTTTCTATAGTAAATTATTCAAAAATTCATTTTTTACTGTCTCAAATTTTAATTACGCCAGGGATTGCCTTTTCTATAGTAAATTATTCAAAAAATAATTTTATACTATCGCAAATTTTAATTACGCCAGGGATTGCCTTTTCTATAGTAAATTATTCAAAAATTAATTTTTTTCTGTCGCAAATTTTAATTACGCCAGGGATTGCCTTTTCTAAAGTAAATTATTCAAAAAATAATTTTATACTGTCGCAAATTTTAATTACGCCAGGGATTGCCTTTTCTATAGTAAATTATTCAAAAAATAATTTTTTACTGTCGCAAATTTTAATTACGCCAGGCATTGCTTTTTCTATAGTAAATTATTCAAAAAATAATTTTATACTGTCGCAAAATTTAATTACGCCAGGGATTGCCTTTTCTATAGTAAATTATTCAAAAATTAATTTTTTTCTGTCGCAAATTTTAATTACGCCAGGGATTGCCTTTTCTATAGTAAATTATTCAAAAAATAATTTTATACTGTCGCAAATTTTAATTACGCCAGGGATTGCCTTTTCTATAGTAAATTATTCAAAAAATAATTTTATACTGTCGCAAATTTTAATTACGCCAGGGATTGCCTTTTCTATAGTAAATTATTCAAAAATTAATTTTTTTCTGTCGCAAATTTTAATTACGCCAGGGATTGCCTTTTCTATAGTAAATTATTCAAAAAATAATTTTATACAGTCGCAAATTTTAATTACGCCAGGGATTGCCTTTTCTATAGTAAATTATTCAAAAAATAATTTTTTACTGTCGCAAATTTAAATTACGCCAGGCATTGCTTTTTCTATAGTAAATTATTCAAAAAATAATTTTATACTGTCGCAAATTTTAATTACGCCAGGGATTGCCTTTTCTATAGTAAATTATTCAAAAATTAATTTTTTTCTTACGCAAATTTTAATTACGCCAGGGATTGCCTTTTCTATAGTAAATTATTCAAAAAATAATTTTATACTGTCGCAAATTTTAATTACGCCAGGGATTGCCTTTTCTATAGTAAATTATTCAAAAATTCATTTTTTACTGTCTCAAATTTTAATTACGCCAGGGATTGCCTTTTCTATAGTAAATTATTCAAAAAATAATTTTATACTGTCGCAAATTTTAATTACGCCAAGGATTGCCTTTTCTATAGTAATATATTCAAAAATTCATTTTTTTTGTCGCAAATTTTAATTACGCCAGGGATTGCCTTTTCTATAGTAAATTATTCAAAAAATAATTTTATACTGTCGCAAATTTTAATTACGCCAGGGATTGCCTTTTCTATAGTAAATTATTCAAAAAATAATTTTATACTGTCGCAAATTTTAATTACGCCAGGGATTGCCTTTTCTATAGTAAATTATTCAAAAATTAATTTTTTTCTGTCGCAAATTTTAATTACGCCAGGGATTGCCTTTTCTATAGTAAATTATTCAAAAATTCATTTTTTACTGTCTCAAATTTTAATTACGCCAGGGATTGCCTTTTCTATAGTAAATTATTCAAAAAATAATTTTATACTGTCGCAAATTATAATTATGCCAGGGATTGCCTTTTCTATAGTAAATTATTCAAAAATTCATTTTTTACTGTCTCAAATTTTAATTACGCCAGGGATTGCCTTTTCTATAGTAAATTATTCAAAAATTAATTTTTTTCTGTCGCAAATTATAATTACGCCAGGGATTGCCTTTTCTATAGTAAATTATTCAAAAATTCATTTTTTACTGTCGCAAATTTTAATTACGCCAGGGATTGCCTTTTCTATAGTAAATTATTCAAAAATTAATTTTTTACTTTTGCAAATTTTAAATACGCCAGGGATTGCCTTTTGTATAGTAAATTATTCAAAAAATAATTTTATACTGTCGCAAATTTTAATTACGCCAGGGATTGCCTTTTCTATAGTAAATTATTCAAAAATTAATTTTTTTCTGTCGCAAATTTTAATTACGCCAGGGATTGCCTTTTCTATAGTAAATTATTCAAAAATTCATTTTTTACTGTCTCAAATTTTAATTACGCCAGGGATTGCCTTTTCTATAGTAAATTATTCAAAAAATAATTTTATACTGTCGCAAATTATAATTATGCCAGGGATTGCCTTTTCTATAGTAAATTATTCAAAAATTCATTTTTTACTGTCTCAAATTTTAATTACGCCAGGGATTGCCTTTTCTATAGTAAATTATTCAAAAAATAATTTTATACTTTCGCAAATTTTAATTACGCCAGGGATTGCCTTTTCTATAGTAAATTATTCAAAAATTAATTTTTTTCTGTCGCAAATTTTAATTACGCCAGGGATTGCCTTTTCTATAGTAAATTATTCAAAAAATAATTTTATACTGTCGCAAATTTTAATTACGTCAGGGATTGCCTTTTCTATAGTAAATTATTCAAAAAATAATATTTTACTGTCGCAAATTTTAATTACGCCAGGCATTGCTTTTTCTATAGTAAATTATTCAAAAAATAATTTTATACTGTCGCAAATTTTAATTACGCCAGGGATTGCCTTTTCTATAGTAAATTATTCAAAAATTCATTTTTTTCTGTCGCAAATTTTAATTACGCCAGGGATTGCCTTTTCTATAGTAAATTATTCAAAAAATAATTTTATACTGTCGCAAATTTTAATTACGCCAGGGATTGCCTTTTCTATAGTAAATTATTCAAAAAATAATTTTATACTGTCGCAAATTTTAATTACGCCAGGGATTGCCTTTTCTATAGTAAATTATTCAAAAATTAATTTTATACTGTCTCAAATTTTAATTACGCCAGGGATTGCCTTTTCTATAGTAAATTATTCAAAAATTCATTTTATACTGTCTCAAATTTTAATTACGCCAGGGATTGCCTTTTCTATAGTAAATTATTCAAAAATTAATTTTTTTCTGTCGCAAATTTTAATTACGCCAGGGATTGCCTTTTCTATAGTAAATTATTCAAAAAATAATTTTTTCTGTCGCAAATTTTAATTACGCCAGGGATTGCCTTTTCTATAGTAAATTTTGCAAAAATTCATTTTTTACTGTCTCAAATTTTAATTACGCCAGGGATTGCCTTTTCTATAGTAAATTATTCAAAAATTCATTTTTTACTGTCGCAAATTTTAATTACGCCAGGGATTGCCTTTTCTATAGTAAATTATTCAAAAATTAATTTTATACTGTCGCAAATTTTAATTACGCCAGGGATTGCCTTTTCTATAGTAAATTATTCAAAAATTAATTTTATACTGTCGCAAATTTTAATTACGCCAGGGATTGCCTTTTCTATAGTAAATTTTTCAAAAAATAATTGTTTAGTGTCGCAAATTATAATTACGCCAGGGATTGCCTTTTCTATAGTAAATTTGGCAAAAATTCATTTTTTACTGTCGCAAATTTTAATTACGCCAGGGATTGCCTTTTCTGTAGTAAATTATTCAAAAATTCATTTTTTACTGTCGCAAATTATAATTACGCCAGGGATTGCCTTTTCTATAGTAAATTATTCAAAAAATAATTTTTTACTGTTAGGGATTGCCTTTTCTATAGTAAATTATTCAAAAAATAATTTTTTACTGTCGCAAATTTTAAATACGCCAGGGATTGCCTTTTCTATAGTAAATTATTCAAAAAATAATTTTTTACTGTCGGAAATTATAATTACGCCAGGGATTGCCTTTTCTATAGTAAATTATTCAAAAATTCATTTTTTACTGTCTCAAATTTTAATTACGCCAGGGATTGCCTTTTCTATAGTAAATTTTGCAAAAAATAATTTTTTACTGTCTCAAATTTTAATTACGCCAGGGATTGCCTTTTCTATAGTAAATTTTGCAAAAAATAATTTTTTACTGTCTCAAATTTTAATTACGCCAGGGATTGCCTTTTCTATAGTAAATTATTCAAAAATTCATTTTTTACTGTCTCAAATTTTAATTACGCCAGGGATTGCCTTTTCTATAGTAAATTTTGCAAAAAATAATTGTTTAGTGTCGCAAATTATAATTACGCCAGGGATTGCCTTTTCTATAGTAAATTATTCAAAAAATAATTTTTTACTTTTGCAAATTTTAAATACGCCAGGGATTGCCTTTTGTATAGTAAATTATTCAAAAAATAATTTTTTTTCTGTTGCAAATTTTAATTACGCCAGGGATTGCTTTTCTATAGTAAATTATTCAAAAAATAATTTTTTACTGTCGCAAATTATAATTACGCCAGGGATTGCCTTTTCTATAGTAAATTTTGCAAAAATTCATTTTTTTCTGTCTCAAATTTTAATTACGCCAGGGATTGCCTTTTCTATAGTAAATTATTCAAAAAATAATTTTATACTGTCGCAAATTTTAATTACGCCAGGGATTGCCTTTTCTATAGTAAATTATTCAAAAATTAATTTTTTTCTGTCGCAAATTTTAATTACGCCAGGGATTGCCTTTTCTATAGTAAATTATTCAAAAAATAATTTTATACTGTCGCAAATTTTAATTTCGCCAGGGATTGCCTTTTCTATAGTAAATCATTCAAAAAATAATTTTATACTGTCGCAAATTTTAATTACGCCAGGGATTGCCTTTTCTATAGTAAATTATTCAAAAATTATTTTTTTTCTGTCGCAAATTTTAATTACGCCCGGGATTGCCTTTTCTATAGTAAATTATTCAAAAATTCATTTTTTACTGTCTCAAATTTTAATTACGCCAGGGATTGCCTTTTCTATAGTAAATTATTCAAAAAATAATTTTATACTGTCGCAAATTTTAATTACGCCAGGGTTGCCTTTTCTATAGTAAATTATTCAAAAATTCATTTTTTACTGTCTCAAATTTTAATTACGCCAGGGATTGCCTTTTCTATAGTAAATTATTCAAAAAATAATTTTTTACTGTCGCAAATTTTAATTACGCCAGGGATTGCCTTTTCTATAGTAAATTATTCAAAAAATAATTTTTTACTGTCGCAAATTATAATTACGCCAGGGATTGCCTTTTCTATAGTAAATTATTCAAAAATTCATTTTTTACTGTCTCAAATTTTAATTACGCCAGGGATTGCCTTTTCTATAGTAAATTTTGCAAAAAATAATTTTTTACTGTCTCAAATTTTAATTACGCCAGGGATTGCTTTTCTATAGTAAATTATTCAAAAAATAATTTTATATTGTCTCAAATTTTAATTACGCCAGGGATTGCCTTTTCTATAGTAAATTTTGCAAAAAATAATTTTTTACTGTCGCAAATTTTAATTACGCCAGGGATTGCCTTTTCTATAGTAAATTATTCAAAAAATAATTTTTTCTGTCACAAATTTTAATTACGCCAGGGAATGCATTTTCTATAGTAAATTATTCAAAAATAACTTTATACTGTCGCAAATTATAATTACGCCAGGGATTGCCTTTTCTATAGTAAATTTTGCAAAAAATAATTGTTTAGTGTCGCAAATTTTAATTACGCCAAGGAATGCCTTTTCTATAGTAAATTATTCAAAAAATAATTTTATACTGTCTCAAATTTTAATTACGCCAGGGATTGCCTTTTCTATAGTAAATTTTACAAAAAATAATTGTTTAGTGTCGCAAATTTTAATTACGCCAGGGATTGCCTTTTCTATAGTAAATTATTCAAAAAATAATTTTTTACTGTCTCAAATTTTAATTACGCCAGGGATTGCCTTTTCTATAGTAAATTATTCAAAAAATAATTTTATACTGTCTCAAATTTTAATTACGCCAGGGATTGCCTTTTCTATAGTAAATTTTACAAAAAATAATTTTTTACTGTCGCAAATTTTAATTACGCCAGGGATTGCCTTTTCTATAGTAAATTATTCAAAAAAACAATTTTATACTGTCGCAAATTTTAATTACGCCAGGGCTTGCCTTTTGTATAGTAAATTATTCAAAAATTAATTTTTTTCTGTCGCAAATTTTAATTACGCCAGGGATTGCCTTTTCTATCGTAAATTATTCAAAAAATAATTTTATACTGTCGCAAATTTTAATTACGCCAGGGATTGCCTTTTCTATAGTAAATTATTCAAAAATTAATTTTTTTCTGTCGCAAATTTTAATTACGCCAGGGATTGCCTTTTCTATAGTAAATTATTCAAAAAATAATTTTATACTGTCGCAAATTTTAATTACTCCAGGGATTGCCTTTTCTATAGTAAATTTTTCAAAAATTAATTTTATACTGTCGCAAATTTTAAATACGCCAGGGATTGCCTTTTCTATAGTAAATTTTGCCAAAAATTCATTTCTTACTGTCTCAAATTTTAATTACGCCAGGGATTGCCTTTTCTATAGTAAATTATTCAAAAAATAATTTTTTTCTGTCGCAAATTTTAATTACGCCAGGGATTGCCTTTTCTATAGTAAATTATTCAAAAAATAATTTTTTTCTGTCGCAAATTTTAATTACGCCAGGGATTGCCTTTTCTATAGTAAATTATTCAAAAATTCATTTTTTACTGTCTCAAATTTTAATTACGCCAAGGATTGCCTTTTCTATAGTAAATTTTGCAAAAACTAATTGTTTAGTGTCGCAAATTTTAATTACGCCAGGGATTGACTTTTCTATAGTAAATTTTTCAAAAATTAGTTTTATACTGTCGCAAATTTTAATTACGCCAGGGATTGCCTTTTCTATAGTAAATTATTCAAAAAATAATTGTTTACTGTCGCAAATTTTAATTACGCCAGGGATTGCCTTTTCTATAGTAAATTATTCAAAAATTAATTTTTTTCTGTCGCAAATTTTAATTACGCCAGGGATTGCCTTTCCTATAGTAAATTATTCAAAGAATAATTTTTTCTGTCACAAATTTTAATTACGCCAGGGATTGCCTTTTCTATAGTAAATTATTCAAAAAATAATTTTATACTGTCGCAAATTATAATTACGCCAGGGATTGCCTTTTCTATAGTAAATTTTGCAAAAAATAATTGTTTAGTGTCGCAAATTTTAATTACGCCAGGGATTGCCTTTTCTATAGTAAATTATTCAAAAAATAATTTTATACTGTCGCAAATTATAATTACGCCAGGGATTGCTTTTCTATAGTAAATTTTGCAAAAAATAATTGTTTAGTGTCGCAAATTTTAATTACGCCAGGGATTGCCTTTTCTATAGTAAATTATTCAAAAAATAATTTTATACTGTCGCAAATTTTAATTACGCCAGGGATTGCCTTTCCTATAGTAAATTATTCAAAGAATAATTTTTTCTGTCACAAATTTTAATTACGCCAGGGATTGCCTTTTCTATAGTAAATTATTCAAAAAATAATTTTATACTGTCGCAAATTATAATTACGCCAGGGATTGCCTTTTCTATAGTAAATTTTGCAAAAAATAATTGTTTAGTGTCGCAAATTTTAATTACGCCAGGGATTGCCTTTTCTATAGTAAATTATTCAAAAAATAATTTTATATTGTCGCAAATTATAATTACGCCTGGGATTGCCTTTTCTATAGTAAATTTTGCAAAAAATAATTGTTTAGTGTCGCAAATTTTAATTACGCCAGGGATTGCCTTTTCTATAGTAAATTATTCAAAAATTAATTTTTTTCTGTCGCAAATTTTAATTACGCCAGGGATTGCCTTTTCTATAGTAAATTATTCAAAAAATAATTTTATACTGTCGCAAATTTTATTTACGCCAGGGATTACCTTTTCTATAGTAAATTATTCAAAAAATAATTTTATACTGTCGCCAATTTTAATTACGCCAGGGATTGCCTTTTCTATAGTAAATTATTCAAGAAATAATTTTATACTGTCGCAAATTTTAATTACGCCAGGGATTGCCTTTTCTATAGTAAATTATTCAAAAAATAATTTTTTACTGTCGCAAATTTTAATTACGCCAGGGATTGCCTTTTCTATAGTAAATTATTCAAAAATTCATTTTTTACTGTCTCAAATTTTAATTACGCCAGGGATTGCCTTTTCTATAGTAAATTTTGCAAAAATTCATTTTTTACTGTCGCAAATTTTAATTACGCCAGGGATTGCCTTTTCTATAGTAAATTATTCAAAAAATAATTTTTTACTGTCGCAAATTTTAATTACGCCAGGTATTGCCTTTTGTATAGTAAATTATTCAAAAAATAATTTTATACTGTCTCAAATTTTAATTACGCCAGGGATTGCCTTTTCTATAGTAAATTTTGCAAAAAATAATTGTTTAGTGTCGCAAATTTTAATAACGCCAGGGATTGCCTTTTCTATAGTAAATTATTCAAAAATTAAATTTTTGCTGTCGCAAATTTTAATTACGCCAGGGATTGCCTTTTCTATAGTAAATTATTCAAAAAATAATTTTATACTGTCGCAAATTTTAATTACGCCAGGGATTGCCTTTTCTATAGTAAATTATTCAAAAATTAATTTTTTTCTGTCGCAAATTTTAATTACGCCAGGGATTGCCTTTTCTATAGTAAATTATTCAAAAAATAATTTTATACTGTCGCAAATTTTAATTACGCCAGGGATTGCCTTTTCTATAGTAAATTATTCAAAAAATAATTTTTTACTGTCGCAAATTTTAATTACGACAGGGATTGCCTTTTCTATAGTAAATTATTCAAAAAATAATTTTATACTGTCGCAAATTTTAATTACGCCAGGGATTGCCTTTTCTATAGTAAATTATTCAAAAAATAATTTTATACTGTCGCAAATTTTAATTACGCCAGGGATTGCCTTTTCTATAGTAAATTATTCAAAAAATAATTTTTTACTGTCGCAAATTTTAATTACGCCAGGGATTGCCTTTTGTATAGTAAATTATTCAAAAAATAATTTTATACTGTCGCAAATTTTAATTACGCCAGGGATTGCCTTTTCTATAGTAAATTATTCAAAAAATAATTTTTTACTGTCGCAAATTTTAATTACGCCAGGGATTGCTTTTTCTATAGTAAATTATTCAAAAATTCATTTTTTACTGTCTCAAATTTTAATTACGCCAGGGATTGCCTTTTCTATAGTAAATTTTGCAAAAATTCATTTTTTACTGTCGCAAATTTTAATTACGCCAGGGATTGCCTTTTCTATAGTAAATTATTCAAAAAATAATTTTTTACTGTCGCAAATTTTAATTACGCCAGGTATTGCCTTTTGTATAGTAAATTATTCAAAAAATAATTTTATACTGTCTCAAATTTTAATTACGCCAGGGATTGCCTTTTCTATAGTAAATTTTGCAAAAAATAATTGTTTAGTGTCGCAAATTTTAATTACGCCAGGGATTGCCTTTTCTATAGTAAATTATTCAAAAATTAATTTTTTTCTGTCGCAAATTTTAATTACGCCAGGGATTGCCTTTTCTATAGTAAATTATTCAAAAAATAATTTTATACTGTCGCAAATTTTAATTACGCCAGGATTGCCTTTTCTATAGTAAATTATTCAAAAATTAATTTTTTTCTGTGGCAAATTTTAATTACGCCAGGGATTGCCTTTTCTATAGTAAATTATTCAAAAATAATTTTATACTGTCGCAAATTTTAATTACGCCAGGGATTGCCTTTTCTATAGTAAATTATTCAAAAAATAATTTTTTACTGTCGCAAATTTTAATTACGCCAGGGATTGCCTTTTCTATAGTAAATTATTCAAAAATTAATTTTTTTCTGTCGCAAATTTTAATTACGCCAGGGATTGCCTTTTCTATAGTAAATTATTCAAAAATTCATTTTTACTGTCTCAAATTTTAATTACGCCAGGGATTGCCTTTTCTATAGTAAATTATTCAAAAAATAAGTTTTTGCTGTGGCAAATTTTAATTACGCCAGGGATTGCCTATGTATAGTAAATTATTCAAAAAATAATTTTATACTGTCGCAAATTATAATTACGCCAGGGATTTCCTTTTCTATAGTAAATTTTGCAAAAAATAATTGCTTAGTGTCGCAAATTTTAATTACGCCAGGGATTGCCTTTTCTATAGTAAATTATTCAAAAAATAATTTTTTACTGTCTCAAATTTTAATTACGCCAGGGATTGCCTTTTCTATAGTAAATTATTCAAAAAATAATTTTATACTGTCTCAAATTTTAACTACGCCAGGGATTGCCTTTTCTATAGTAAATTTTGCAAAAAATAATTTTTTACTGTCGCAAATTTTAATTACGCCAGGGATTGCCTTTTCTATAGTAAATTATTCAAAAAAATAATATTATACTGTCGCAAATTTGAATTACGCCAGGGATTGCCTTTTCTATAGTAAATTATTCAAAAAATAATTTTATACTGTCGCAAAATTTAATTACGCCAGGGATTGCCTTTTCTATAGTAAATTATTCAAAAATTAATTTTTTTCTGTCGCAAATTTTAATTACGCCACGGATTGCCTTTTCTATAGTAAATTATTCAAAAATTCATTTTTTACTGTCTCAAATTTTAATTACGCCAGGGATTGCCTTTTCTATAGTAAATTATTCAAAAATTAATTTTTTTCTGTCGCAAAATTTAATTACGCCAGGGATTGCCTTTTCTATTGTAAATTATTCAAAAATTCATTTTTTACTGTCTCAAATTTTAATTACGCCAGGGATTGCCTATTCTATAGTAAATTTTGCAAAAATTCATTTTTTACTGTCGCAAATTTTAATTACGCCAGGGATTGCCTTTTCTATAGTAAATTATTCAAAAAATAATTTTTTACTGTCGCAAATTTTAATTACGCCAGGGATTGCCTTTTGTATAGTAAATTATTCAAAAAATTATTTTATACTGTCGCAAATTACAATTACGCCAGGGATTGCCTTTTCTATAGTAAATTATTCAAAAATTCATTTTTTACTGTTGCAAATTTTAAATACGCCAGGGATTGCCTTTTGTATAGTAAATTATTCAAAAAATAATTTTATACTGTCGCAAATTTTAATTACGCCAGGGATTGCCTTTTCTATAGTAAATTATTCAAAAATTCAATTTTTACTGTTGCAAATTTTAAATACGCCAGGGATTGCCCTTTGTATAGTAAATTATTCAAAAAATAATTTTCTTCTGTCGCAAATTTTAATTACGCCAGGGATTGCCTTTTCTATAGTAAATTATTCAAAAAATAATTTTTTTCTGTCGCAAATTTTAATTACGCCAGGGATTGACTTTTCTATAGTAAATTATTCAAAAACTAATTGTTTAGTGTCTCAAATTTTAATTACGCCAGGGATTGCCTTTTCTATAGTAAATTATTCAAAAAATAATTTTATACTGTCTCAAATTTTAATTGCGCCATGGATTGCCTTTTCTATAGTAAATTATTCAAAAATTCATTTTTTTCTGTCTCAAATTTTAATTACGCCAGAGATTGCCTTTTCTATTGTAAATTATTCAAAAATTAATTTTTTTCTGTCGCGAATTTTAATTACCCCAGGGATTGCCTTTTCTATAGTAAATTATTCAAAAATTCTTTTTTACTGTCGCAAATTTTAATTACGCCAGGGATTGCCTTTTGTATAGTAAATTATTCAAAGAATAATTTTATACTGTCTCAAATTTTAATTACGCCAGGGATTGCCTTTTCTATAGTAAATTTTGCAAAAAATAATTGTTTAGTGTCGCAAATTTTAATTACGCCAGGGATTGCCTTTTCTATAGCAAATTATTCAAAAATTAATTTTTTTCTGTCGCAAATTTTAATTACGCCAGGGATTGCCTTTTCTATAGTAAATTATTCAAAAACTAATTGTTTAGTGTCGCAAATTTTAATTACGCCAGGGATTTCCTTTTCATAGTAAATTATTCAAAAAATAATTTTATACTGTCTCAAATTTTAATTACGCCAGGGATTGCCTTTTCTATAGTAAATTTTGCCAAAAATAATTTTTTAGTGTCGCAAATTTTAATTACGCCAGGGATTGCCTTTTCTATAGTAAATTATTCAAAAAATAATTTTTTTTTGTCGCAAATTTTAATTACGCCAGGGATTGCCTTTTCTATAGTAAATTTTGCCAAAAATAATTTTTTGGTGTCGCAAATTTTAATTACGCCAGGGATTGCCTTTTCTATAGTAAATTATTCAAAAAATAATTTTATACTGTCGCAAATTTTAATTACGCCAGGGATTGCCTTTTCTATAGTAAATTTTGCAAAAAATAATTGTTTAGTGTCGCAAATTTTAATTACGCCAGGGATTGCCTTTTCTATAGTAAATTATTCAAAAATTAATTTCTTTCTGTCGCAAATTTTAATTACGCCAGGGATTGCCTTTTCTATAGTAAATTATTCAAAAACTAATTGTTTAGTGTCGCAAATTTTAATTACGCCAGGGATTTCCTTTTTATAGTAAATTATTCAAAAAATAATTTTATACTGTCTCAAATTTTAATTACGCCAGGGATTGCCTTTTCTATAGTAAATTTTGCCAAAAATAATTTTTTAGTGTCGCAAATTTTAATTACGCCAGGGATTGCCTTTTCTATAGTAAATTATTCAAAAAATAATTTTTTTCTGTCGCAAATTTTAATTACGCCAGGGATTGCCTTTTCTATAGTAAATTTTGCCAAAAATAATTTTTTAGTGTCGCAAATTTTAATTACGTCAGGGATTGCCTTTTCTATAGTAAATTATTCAAAAAATAGTTTTATACTGTCGCAAATTTTAATTGCGCCAGGGATTGCCTTTTCTATAGTAAATTATTCAAAAATTAATTTTTTTCTGTCGCAAATTTTAATTACGCCAGGGATTGCCTTTTCTATAGTAAATTAATCAAAAATTCATTTTTTACTGTCTCAAATTTTAATTACACCAGGGATTGCCTTTTCTATAGTAAATTATTCAAAAATTAATTTTTTACTGTCGCAAATTATAATTACGCCAGGGATCGCCTATTCTATAGTAAATTATTCAAAATATAATTTTTTACTGTCGCAAATTATAATTACGCCAGGGATTGCCTTTTCTATAGTAAATTATTCAAAAAATAATTTTTTCTGTCACAAATTTTAATTACGCCAGGGATTGCCTTTTCTATAGTACATTTTGCAAAAAATAATTTTTTACTGTCTCAAATTTTAATTACGCCAGGGATTGCCTTTTCTATAGTAAATTTTGCAAAAATTCATTTTTTACTGTCGCAAATTTTAATTACGCCAGGGATTGCCTTTTCTATAGTAAATTATTCAAAAAATAATTTTTTACTGTCTCAAATTTTAATTACGCCAGGCATTGCCTTTTCTATAGTAAATTATTCAAAAATTCATTTTATACTGTATCAAATTTTAATTACGCCAGGGATTGCCTTTTCTATAGTAAATTATTCAAAAATTCATTTTTTACTGTCTCAAATTTTAACTACGCCAGGGATTGCCTTTTCTATAGTAAATTTTGCAAAAAATAATTGTTTAGTGTCGCAGATTTTAATTACGCCAGGGATTGCCTTTTCTATAGTAAATTATTCAAAAAATAATTTTATACTGTCGCAAATTTTAATTACGCCAGGGATTGCCTTTTCTATAGTAAATTATTCAAAAATTCAATTTTTATTGTTGCAAATTTTAAATACGCCAGGGATTGCCTTTTGTATAGTAAATTATTCAAAAAATAATTTTTTTCTGTCGCAAATTTTAATAACGCCAGAGATTGCCTTTTCTATAGTAAATTATTCAAAAAATAATTTTTTTCTGTCGCAAATTTTAATCACGCCAGGGATTGCCTTTTCTATAGTAAATTATTCAAAAACTAATTGTTTAGTGTCTCAAATTTTAATTACGCCAGGGATTGCCTTTTCTATAGTAAATTATTCAAAAAATAATTTTATACTGTCTCAAATTTTAATTACGCCAGGGATTGCCTTTTCTATAGTAAATTATTCAAAAATTCATTTTTTACTGTCTCAAATTTTAATTACGCCAGGGATTGCCTATTCTATAGTAAATTATTCAAAAATTAATTTTTTTCTGTCGCAAATTTTAATTACGCCAGGGATTACCTTTTCTATAGTAAATTATTCAAAAATTCATTTTTTACTGTCGCAAATTTTAATTACGCCAGGGATTGCCTTTTCTATAGTAAATTATTCAAAAATTCATTTTTTACTGTCTCAAATTTTAACTACGCCAGGGATTGCCTTTTCTATAGTAAATTTTGCAAAAAATAATTGTTTAGTGTCGCAAATTTTAATTACGCCAGGGATTGCCTTTTCTATAGTAAATTATTCAAAAAATAATTTTATACTGTCGCAAATTTTAATTACGCCAGGGATTGCCTTTTCTATAGTAAATTATTCAAAAATTCAATTTTTATTGTTGCAAATTTTAAATACGCCAGGGATTGCCTTTTGTATAGTAAATTATTCAAAAAATAATTTTTTTCTGTCGCAAATTTTAATAACGCCAGAGATTGCCTTTTCTATAGTAAATTATTCAAAAAATAATTTTTTTCTGTCGCAAATTTTAATTACGCCAGGGATTGCCTTTTCTATAGTAAATAATTCAAAAACTAATTGTTTAGTGTCTCAAATTTTAATTACGCCAGGGATTGCCTTTTCTATAGTAAATTATTCAAAAAATAATTTTATACTGTCTCAAATTTTAATTACGCCAGGGATTGCCTTTTCTATAGTAAATTATTCAAAAATTCATTTTTTACTGTCTCAAATTTTAATTACGCCAGGGATTGCCTATTCTATAGTAAATTATTCAAAAATTAATTTTTTTCTGTCGCAAATTTTAATTACGCCAGGGATTACCTTTTCTATAGTAAATTATTCAAAAATTCATTTTTTACTGTCGCAAATTTTAATTACGCCAGGGATTGCCTTTTCTATAGTAAATTATTCAAAAATTCATTTTTTACTGTCGCAAATTTTAATTACGCCAGGGATTGCCTTTTGTATAGTAAATTATTCAAAAAATAATTTTATACTGTCTCAAATTTTAATTACGCCAGGGATTGCCTTTTCTATAGTAAATTTTGCAAAAAATAATTGTTTAGTGTCGCAAATTTTAATTACGCCAGGGATTGCCTTTTCTATAGTAAATTATTCAAAAATTAATTTTTTTCTGTCGCAAATTTTAATTACGCCAGGGATTGCCTTTTCTATAGTAAATTAATCAAAAACTAATTGTTTAGTGTCGCAAATTTTAATTACGCCAGGGATTGCCTTTTCTATAGTAAATTATTCAAAAATTCATTTTTTACTGTCTCAAATTTTAATTACGCCAGGGATTGCCTTTTCTATAGTAAATTATTCAAAAATTAATTTTTTTCTGTCGCAAATTTTAATTACGCCAGGGATTGCCTTTTCTATAGTAAATTATTCAAAAATTCATTTTTTACTGTCTCAAATTTTAATTACGCCAGGGATTTCCTTTTTATAGTAAATTATTCAAAAAATAATTTTATACTGTCTCAAATTTTAATTACGCCAGGGATTGCCTTTTCTATAGTAAATTTTGCCAAAAATAATTTTTTAGTGTCGCAAATTTTAATTACGCCAGGGATTGCCTTTTCTATAGTAAATTATTCAAAAAATTAATTTTTTTCTGTCGCAAATTTTAATTACGCCAGGGATTGCCTTTTCTATAGTAAATTTTGCCAAAAATAATTTTTAGTGTCGCAAATTTTAATTACGCCAGGGATTGCCTTTTCTATAGTAAATTATTCAAAAAATAATTTTATACTGTCGCAAATTTTAATTACGCCAGGGATTGCCTTTTCTATAGTAAATTATTCAAAAATTAATTTTTTTCTGTCGCAAATTTTAATTACGCCAGGGATTGCCTTTTCTATAGTAAATTAATCAAAAATTCATTTTTTACTGTCTCAAATTTTAATTACACCAGGGATTGCCTTTTCTATAGTAAATTATTCAAAAATTCATTTTTTACTGTCGCAAATTATAATTACGCCAGGGATTGCCTTTTCTATAGTAAATTATTCAAAAAATAATTTTTTACTGTCGCAAATTATAATTACGCCAGGGATTGCCTTTTCTGTAGTAAATTATTCAAAAAATAATTTTTTCTGTCACAAATTTTAATTACGCCAGGGATTGCCTTTTCTATAGTACATTTTGCAAAAAATAATTTTTTACTGTCTCAAATTTTAATTACGCCAGGGATTGCCTTTTCTATAGTAAATTTTGCAAAAATTCATTTTTTACTGTCGCAAATTTTAATTACGCCAGGGATTGCCTTTTCTATAGTAAATTATTCAAAAAATAATTTTTTACTGTCTCAAATTTTAATTACGCCAGGCATTGCCTTTTCTATAGTAAATTATTCAAAATTCATTTTATACTGTCTCAAATTTTAATTACGCCAGGGATTGCCTTTTCTATAGTAAATTATTCAAAAATTCATTTTTTACTGTCTCAAATTTTAACTACGCCAGGGATTGCCTTTTCTATAGTAAATTTTGCAAAAAATAATTGTTTAGTGTCGCAAATTTTAATTACGCCAGGGATTGCCTTTTCTATAGTAAATTATTCAAAAAATAATTTTATACTGTCGCAAATTTTAATTACGCCAGGGATTGCCTTTTCTATAGTAAATTATTCAAAAATTCAATTTTTATTGTTGCAAATATTAAATACGCCAGGGATTGCCTTTTGTATAGTAAATTATTCAAAAAATAATTTTTTTCTGTCGCAAATTTTAATAACGCCAGAGATTGCCTTTTCTATAGTAAATTATTCAAAAAATAATTTTTTCTGTCGCAAATTTTAATTACGCCAGGGATTGCCTTTTCTATAGTAAATTATTCAAAAACTAATTGTTTAGTGTCTCAAATTTTAATTACGCCAGGGATTGCCTTTTCTATAGTAAATTATTCAAAAAATAATTTTATACTGTCTCAAATTTTAATTACGCCAGGGATTGCCTTTTCTATAGTAAATTATTCAAAAATTCATTTTTTACTGTCTCAAATTTTAATTACGCCAGAGATTGCCTTTTCTATAGTAAATTATTCAAAAATTAATTTTTTTTCTGTCGCAAATTTTAATTACGCCAGGGATTACCTTTTCTATAGCAAATTATTCAAAAATTCATTTTTTACTGTCGCAAATTTTAATTACGCCAGGGATTGCCTTTTCTATAGTAAATTATTCAAAAATTCATTTTTTACTGTCGCAAATTTTAATTACGCCAGGGATTGCCTTTTGTATAGTAAATTATTCAAAAAATAATTTTATACTGTCTCAAATTTTAATTACGCCAGGGATTGCCTTTTCTATAGTAAATTTTGCAAAAAATAATTGTTTAGTGTCGCAAATTTTAATTACGCCAGGGATTGCCTTTTCTATAGTAAATTATTCAAAAATTAATTTTTTTCTGTCGCAAATTTTACGCCAGGGATTGCCTCTTCTATAGTAAATTAATCAAAAACTAATTGTTTAGTGTCGCAAATTTTAATTACGCCAGGGATTGCCTTTTCTATAGTAAATTATTCAAAAATTCATTTTTTACTGTCTCAAATTTTAATTACGCCAGGGATTGCCTTTTCTATAGTAAATTATTCAAAAATTAATTTTTTTCTGTCGCAAATTTTAATTACGCCAGGGATTGCCTTTTCTATAGTAAATTATTCAAAAATTCATTTTTTACTGTCGCAAATTATAATTACGCCAGGGATTGCCTTTTCTATAGTAAATTATTCAAAATTCATTTTTTACTGTCTCAAATTTTAATTACGCCAGGGATTGCCTTTTCTATAGTAAATTATTCAAAAAAATAATTTTTTTCTGTCGCAAATTTTAATTACGCCAGGGATTGCCTTTTCTATAGTAAATTATTCAAAAAATAATTTTTTACTGTCGCAAATTTTAATTACGTCAGGGATTGCCTTTTCTATAGTAAATTATTCAAAAAATAATTTTTTACTGTCGCAAATTATAATTACGCCAGGGATTGCCTTTTCTATAGTAAATTATTCAAAAATTCATTTTTTACTGTCTCAAATTTTAATTACGCCAGGGATTGCCTTTTCTATAGTAAATTTTGCAAAAAATTATTTTTTACTGTCTCAAAATTTAATTACGCCAGGGGTTGCCTTTTCTATAGTAAATTTTGCAAAAAATAATTTTTTACTGTCGCAAATTTTAATTACGCCAGGGATTGCCTTTCTATAGTAAATTATTCAAAAATCCATTTTTTACTGTCTCAAATTTTAATTACGCCAGGGATTGCCTTTTCTATAGTAAATTTTGCAAAAAATAATTGTTTAGTGTCTCAAATTTTAATTACGCCAGGGATTGCCTTTTCTATAGTAAATTATTCAAAAATTAATTTTTTACTGTCTCAAATTTTAATTACGCCAGGGATTGCCTTTTCTATAGTAAATTATTCAAAAAATAATTTTTTACTGTCGCAAATTATAATTACGCCAGGGATTGCCTTTTCTCTAGTAAATTATTCAAAAATTAATTTTTTTCTGTCGCAAATTTTAATTACGCCAGGGATTGCCTTTTCTATAGTAAATTATTCAAAAATTAATTTTTTTCTGTCGCAAATTTCAATTACGCCAGGGATTGACTTTTCTATAGTAAATTATTCAAAAATTCATTTTTTACTGTCGCAAATTATAATTACGCTAGGGATTGCCTTTTCTATAGTAAATTATTCAAAAATTCATTTTTTACTGTCTCAAATTTTAATTACGCCAGGGATTCCCTTTTCTATAGTAAATTATTCAAAAAAATAATTTTTTTCTGTCGCAAATTTTAATTACGCCAGGGATTGCCTTTTCTATAGTAAATTATTCAAAAAATAATTTTTTACTGTCGCAAATTTTAATTACGCCAGGGATTTCCTTTTCTATAGTAAATTTTGCAAAAAATAATTTTTTACTGTCTCAAATTTTAATTACGCCAGGGGTTGCCTTTTCTATAGTAAATTTTGCAAAAAATAATTTTTTACTGTCGCAAATTTTAATTACGCCAGGGATTGCCTTTTCTATAGTAAATTATTCAAAAATCCATTTTTTAATGTCTCAAATTTTAATTACGCCAGGGATTGCCTTTTCTATAGTAAATTTTGCAAAAAATAATTCTTTAGTGTAGCAAATTTTAATTACGCCAGGGATTGCCTTTTCTATAGTAAATTATTCAAAAATCCATTTTTTACTGTCTCAAATTTTAATTACGCCAGGGATTGCCTTTTCTATAGTAAATTTTGCAAAAAATAATTGTTTAGTATCTCAAATTTTAATTACGCCAGGGATTGCCTTTTCTATAGTAAATTATTCAAAAATTAATTTTTTACTGTCTCAAATTTTAATTACGCCAGGTATTGCCTTTTCTATAGTAAATTATTCAAAAAATAATTTTTTACTGTCTCAAATTTTAATTACGCCAGGGATTGCCTTTTCTATAGTAAATTTTGCAAAAAATAATTGTTTAGTTGCTCAAATTTTAATTACGCCAGGGATTGCCTTTTCTATAGTAAATTATTCAAAAATTAATTTTTTACTGTCTCAAATTTTAATTACGCCAGGGATTGCCTTTTTTATAGTAAATTATTCAAAAAATAATTTTTTACTGTCGCAAATTATAATTACACCAGGAATTGCCTTTTCTATAGTAAATTATTCAAAAATTCATTTTTTACTGTCTCAAATTTTAATTACGCCAGGGATTGCCTTTTCTATAGTAAATTATTCAAAAAATAATTTTTTACTCTCGCAAATTTTAATTACGCCAGAGATTACCTTTTCTATAGTAAATTATTCAAAAAATAATTTTTTACTGTCGCAAATTTTAATTACGCCAGGGATTGCCTTTTCTATAGTAAATTATTCAAAAAATAATTTTTTACTGTCGCAAATTTTAATTACGCCAGGGATTGCCTTTTCTATAGTAAATTATTCAAAAATTCATTTTTTACTGTCGCAAATTTTAATTACGCCAGGGATTGCCTTTTCTATAGTAAATTATTCAAAAAATAATTTTTTACTGTCTCAAATTTTAATTACGCCAGGGATTGCCTTTTCTATAGTAAATTATTCAAAAATTCATTTTTTACTGTCTCAAATTTTAATTACGCCAGGGATTGCCTTTTCTATAGTAAATTATTCAAAAAATAATTTTTTACTGTCGCAAATTTTAATTACGCCAGGGATTGCCTTTTCTATAGTAAATTATTCAACAATTCATTTTTTACTGTCGCAAATTTTAATTACGCCAGGGATTGCCTTTTCTATAGTAGATTATTCAAAAATTCATTTTTTACTGTCGCAAATTTTAATTACGCCAAGGATTGCCTTTTCTATAGTAAATTATTCAAAAAATAATTTTATACTGTCGCAAATTTTAATTACGCCAGGGATTGCCTTTTCTATAGTAAATTATTCAAAAATTCATTTTTTACTGTCTCAAATTTTAATTACGCCAGGGATTGCCTTTTCTATAGTAAATTATTCAAAAAATAATTTTATACTGTCGCAAATTTTAATTACGCCAGGGATTGCCTTTTCTATAGTAAATTATTCAATAATTCATTTTTTACTGTCGCAAATTTTAATTACGCCAGGGATTGCCTTTTCTATAGTAAATTATTCAAAAAATAATTTTTTACTGTCGCAAATTTTAAATACCCCAGGGATTGCCTTTTCTATAGTAAATTATTCAAAAAATAATTTTTTACTGTCTCAAATTTTAATTACGCCAGGGATTGCCTTTTCTATAGTAAATTATTCAAAAATTCATTTAATACTGTCTCAAATTTTAATTACGCCAGGGATTGCCTTTTCTATAGTAAATTTTGCAAAAAATAATTGTTTAGTGTCTCAAATTTTAATTACGCCAGGGATTGCCTTTTCTATAGTAAATTATTCAAAAATGAATTTTTTACTGTCTCAAATTTTAATTACGCCAGGGATTGCCTTTTCTATAGTAAATTATTCAAAAAATAATTTTTTACTGTCGCAAATTTTAATTACGCCAGGGATTGCCTTTTCTATAGTAAATTTTGCAAAAATAATTGTTTAGTGTCTCAAATTTTAATTACGCCAGGGTTGCCTTTTCTATAGTAAATTATTCAAAAATTAATTTTTTACTGTCTCAAATTTTAATTACGCCAGGGATTGCCTTTTCTATAGTAAATTATTCAAAAAATAATTTTATACTGTCGCAAATTTTAATTACGCCAGGGATTGCCTTTTCTATAGTAAATTATTCAAAAATTCATTTTTTACTGTCGCAAATTTTAATTACGCCAGGGATTGCCTTTTCTATAGTAAATTATTCAAAAATTCATTTTTTACTGTCTCAAATTTTAATTACGCCAGGGATTGCCTTTTCTATAGTAATTTATTCAAAAAATAATTGTTTAGCGTCTCAAATTTTAATTACGCCAGGGATTGCCTTTTCTATAGTAAATTATTCAAAAATTAATTTTTTACTGTCTCAAATTTTAATTACGCCAGGGATTGCCTTTTCTATAGTAAATTATTCAAAAAATAATTGTTTACTGTCTCAAATTTTAATTACGCCAGGGATTGCCTTTTCTATAGTAAATTATTCAAAAAATAATTTTATACTGTCGCAAATTTTAATTACGCCAGGGATTGCCTTTTCTATAGTAAATTATTCAAAAATTCATTTTTTACTGTCGTAAATTTTAATTACGCCAGGGATTCCCTTTTCTACAGTAAATTATTCAAAAATTCATTTTTTACTGTCGCAAATTTTAAATACGCCAGGGATTGCCTTTTCTATAGTAAATTATTCAAAAAATAATTTTATACTGTCGCAAATTTTAAATACGCCAGGGATTGCCTTTTCTATAGTAAATTATTCAAAAATTCAATTTTTACTGTCTCAAATTTTAATTACGCCAGGGATTGCCTTTTCTATAGTAAATTTTGCAAAAAATAATTGTTTAGTGTGTCAAATTTTAATTACGCCAGGGATTGCCTTTTCTATAGTAAATTATTCAAAAATTAATTTTATACTGTCGCAAATTTTAATTACGCCAGGGATTGCCTTTTCTATAGTAAATTTTGCAAAAAATAATTTTTTACTGTCTCAAATTTTAATTACGCCAGGGATTGCCTTTTCTATAGTAAATTATTCAAAAAATAATTTTTTACTGTCTCAAATTTTAATTACGCCAGGGATTGCCTTTTCTATAGTAAATTATTCAAAAAATAATTTTTTACTGTCGCAAATTTTAATTACGCCAGGGATTGCCTTTTCTATAGTAAATTATTCCAAAAATAATTGTTTAGTGTCTCAAATTTTAATTACGCCAGGGATTGCCTCTTCTATAGTAAATTATACAAAAATTCGTTTTTTACTGTCTCAAATTTTAATTACGCCAGGGATTGCCTTTTCTATAGTAAATTATTCAAAAAATAATTGTTTAGTGTCTCAAATTTTAATTACGCCAGGGATTGCCTTTTCTGTAGTAAATTATTCAAAAATTAATTTTTTACTGTCTCAAATTTTAATTACGCCAGGGATTGCCTTTTCTATAGTAAATTATTCAAAAAATAATTGTTTAGTGTCGCAAATTTTAATTACGCCAGGGATTGCCTTTTCTATAGTAAATTATTCAAAAAATAATTTTATACTGTCGCAAATTTTAATTACGCCAGGGATTGCCATTTCTATAGTAAATTTTGCAAAAAATAATTTTTTACTGTCGCAAATTTTAATTACGCCAGGGATTGCCTTTTCTATAGTAAATTATTCAAAAAATAATTTTTTACTGTTGCAAATTTTAAATACGCCAGGGATTGCCTTTTCTATAGTTAATTATTCAAAAATTCATTTTTTACTGTCGCAAATTTTAATTACGCCACGGATTGCCTTTTCTATAGTAAATTATTCAAAAATTCATTTTTTACTGTCGCAAATTTTAATTACGCCAGGGATTGCCTTTTCTATAGTAAATTATTCAAAAAATAATTTTTTACTGTCTCAAATTTTAATTACGCCAGGGATTGCCTTTTCTATAGTAAATTATTCAAAAAATAATTTTTTACTGTCGCAAATTTTAATTACGCCAGGGATTGCCTTTTCTATAGTAAATTATTCAAAAAATAATTTTTTACTGTCTCAAATTTTAATTACGCCAGGGATTGCCTTTTCTATAGTAAATTATTCAAAAATTCATTTTTTACTGTCGCAAATTTTAATTACGCCAGGAATTGCCTTTTCTATAGTAAATTATTCAAAAAATAATTTTTTCTGTCACAAATTTTAATTACGCCAGGGATTGCCTTTTTATACCCTAGATGAAATCTATAGGGGTATACTAAGTTTGTCATTCCGTTTGTAACACCTCGAAATAATGATGGTAGAGCAAAATGGATTGGACACCCATTCATAATATTAAAAGTTATTTTGATTTTTGCATGTCCGTCTGTCCGTCCGTCCGTCCGTCCGTCCATCCGTCCGTGCGCACGATAACTCTAGAACGCGTATACTTAGAGAGCTGAAATTTTGTACATGGACTTTAAAAAAAAAAGTAAAATTAAGTTCGCAAATGAGACAAATCGGGCAACTCCTTCGTAGGGTTTCCATATAAAAATTTCGTTTTCCGCTATATATTTGGACACTGCCTGAGAACACATCGACGTAGAGAGCTGAAATTTTGTACATGATGTTTTTACTACATTAGCAATTAAAATGTCTGAAATGGACTAAATCGGGCAACTCCTTCTTGGTGTTGCCATATAAAAATTTAGGTTTTTTACGTATACTTTGAAAACGATAAGTCCAAGACATTTTTATTGTACTAAAAACCTCTGCAGAATACGAAATCCTATAAAATTGATTATAATCACTTTTTCTGTGCGACAAACCGTTCTAGAAATATATGCGAAAAACCACTTCAAAATCAAACTTGAATAGATCGGTGACCATACGAAATTTAATACGGGCATTCATCTAGGGTATCATAAGAATTGGTCTTAGACCAATTCTAGCTTTTTCACTTGTCTATAGTAAATTATTCAAAAATCCATTTTTTACTGTCGCAAATTTTAATTACGCCAGGGAATGCCTTTTCTATAGTAAATTATTCAAAAATTCATTTTTTACTGTCTCAAATTTTAATTAGGCCAGGGATTGCCTTTTCTATAGTAAATTATTCAAAAATTCATTTTTTACTGTCTCAAATTTTAATTACGCCAGGGATTGCCTTTTCTATAGTAAATTTTGCAAAAAATAATTTTTTACTGTCGCAAATTTTAATTACGCCAGGGATTGCCTTTTCTATAGTAAATTATTCAAAAATTCATTTTTTACTGTCTCAAATTTTAATTACGCCAGGGATTGCCTTTTCTATAGTAAATTATTCAAAAATTCATTTTTTACTGTCTCAAATTTTAATTGCGCCAGGGATTGCCTTTTCTATAGTAAATTTTGCAAAAAATAATTTTTTACTGTCGCAAATTTTAATTACGCCAGGGATTGCCTTTTCTATAGTAAATTTTGCAAAAAATAATTTTTTACTGTCGCAAATTTTAATTACGCCAGGGATTGCCTTTTCTATAGTAAATTTTGCAAAAATTAATTTTTTAATGTCTCTAATTTTAATTACGCCAGGGATTGCCTTTTTTATAGTAAATTATTCAAAAATTCATTTTTTACTGTTGCAAATTTTAAATACGCCAGGGATTGCCTTTTCTGTAGTAAATTATTCAAAAAATAATTTTTTCTGTCGCAAATTTTAATTACGCCAGGGATTGCCTTTTCTATAGTAAATTTTGCAAAAAATAATTGTTTAGTGTCGCAAATTTTAATTACGCCAGGGATTGCCTTTTCTATAGTAAATTATTCAAAAATTCATTTTTTACTGTCTCAAATTTTAATTACGCCAGGGATTGCCTTTTCTATAGTAAATTATTCAAAAATTCATTTTTTACTGTCGCAAATTTTAATTACGCCAGGGATTGCCTTTTCTATAGTAAATTATTCAAAAATTCATTTTTTACTGTCGCAAATTTTAATTACGCCAGGGATTGCCTTTTCTATAGTAAATTATTCAAAAATTCATTTTTTACTGTCTCAAATTTTAATTACGCCAGGGATTGTCTTTTCTGTAGTAAATTTTGCAAAAAATAATTTTTTACTGTCGCAAATTTTAATTACGCCAGGAATTGCCTTTTCTATATTAAATTATTCAAAAATTCATTTTTTACTGTCTCAAATTTTAATTACGCCAGGGATTGCCTTTTCTATAGTAATTTATTCAAAAAATAATTGTTTAGTGTCTCAAATTTTAATTACGCCAGGGATTGCCTTTTCTATAGTAAATTATTCAAAAATTAATTTTTTACTGTCTCAAATTTTAATTACGCCAGGGATTGCCTTTTCTATAGTAAATTATTCAAAAAATAATTGTTTACTGTCTCAAATTTTAATTACGCCAGGGATTGCCTTTTCTATAGTAAATTATTCAACAAATAATTTTATACTGTCGCAAATTTTAATTACGCCAGGGATTGCCTTTTCTATAGTAAATTATTCAAAAATTCATTTTTTACTGTCGGAAATTTTAATTACGCCAGGGATTCCCTTTTCTATAGTAAATTATTCAAAAATTCATTTTTTACTGTCGCAAATTTTAAATACGCCAGGGATTGCCTTTTCTATAGTAAATTATTCAAAAAATAATTTTTTACTGTCTCAAATTTTAATTACGCCAGGGATTGCCTTTTCTATAGTAAATTATTCAAAAATTCATTTATTACTGTCTCAAATTTTAATTACGCCAGGGATTGCCTTTTCTATAGTAAATTTTGCAAAAAATAATTGTTTAGTGTGTCAAATTTTAATTACGCCAGGGATTGCCTTTTCTATAGTAAATTATTCAAAAATTAATTTTATACTGTCGCAAATTTTAATTACGCCAGGGATTGCCTTTTCTATAGTAAATTTTGCAAAAAATAATTTTTTACTGTCTCAAATTTTAATTACGCCAGGGATTGCCTTTTCTATAGTAAATTATTCAAAAAATAATTTTTTACTGTCTCAAATTTTAATTACGCCAGGGATTGCCTCTGCTATAGTAAATTATTGAAAAAATAATTTTTTACTGTCGCAAATTTTAATTACGCCAGGGATTGCCTTTTCTATAGTAAATTATTCAAAAAATAATTGTTTAGTGTCTCAAATTTTAATTACGCCAGGGATTGCCTCTTCTATACTAAATTATTCAAAAATTCATTTTTTACTGTCTCAAATTTTAATTACGCCAGGGATTGCCTTTTCTATAGTAAATTATTCAAAAAATAATTGTTTAGCGTCTCAAATTTTAATTACCCCAGGGATTGACTTTTCTATAGTAAATTATTCAAAAATTAATTTTTTACTGTCTCAAATTTTAATTACGCCAGGGATTGCCTTTTCTATAGTAAATTATTCAAAAAATAATTGTTTAGTGTCGCAAATTTTAATTACGCCAGGGTTTGCCTTTTCTATAGTAAATTATTCAAAAATAATTTTATACTGTCTCAAATTTTAATTACGCCAGGGATTGCCTTTTCTATAGTAAATTATTCAAAAAATAATTTTTTACTGTCGCAAATTTTAATTACGCCAGGGATTGCCTTTTGTATAGTAAATTATTCAAAAATTAATTTTATACTGTCGCAAATTTTAATTACGCCAGGGATTGCCTTTTCTATAGTAAATTTTGCAAAAAATAATTTTTTACTGTCTCAAATTTTAATTACGCCAGGGATTGCCTTTTCTATAGTAAATTATTCAAAAAATAATTTTTTACTGTCTCAAATTTTAATTACGCCAGGGATTGCCTCTGCTATAGTAAATTATTGAAAAAATAATTTTTTACTGTCGCAAATTTTAATTACGCCAGGGATTGCCTTTTCTATAGTAAATTATTCAAAAAATAATTGTTTAGTGTCTCAAATTTTAATTACGCCAGGGATTGCCTCTTCTATACTAAATTATTCAAAAATTCATTTTTTACTGTCTCAAATTTTAATTACGCCAGGGATTGCCTTTTCTATAGTAAATTATTCAAAAAATAATTGTTTAGTGTCTCAAATTTTAATTACCCCAGGGATTGACTTTTCTATAGTAAATTATTCAAAAATTAATTTTTTACTGTCTCAAATTTTAATTACGCCAGGGATTGCCTATTCTATAGTAAATTATTCAAAAAATAATTGTTTAGTGTCGCAAATTTTAATTACGCCAGGGTTTGCCTTTTCTATAGTAAATTATTCAAAAATAATTTTATACTGTCTCAAATTTTAATTACGCAAGGGATTGCCTTTTCTATAGTAAATTATTCAAAAAATAATTTTTTACTGTCGCAAATTTTAATTACGCCAGGGATTGCCTTTTGTATAGTAAATTATTCAAAAAATAATTGTTTAGTGTCGCAAATTTTAATTACGCCAGGGATTGCCTTTTCTATAGTAAATTATTCAAAAATTCTTTTTATACTGTCGCAAATTTTAAATACGCTAGGGATTGCCTTTTCTATAGTAAATTATTCAAAAAATAATTTTTTACTGTCGCAAATTTTAATTACGCCAGGGATTGCCTTTTCTATAGTAAATTATTCAAAAAATAATTTTTTACTGTCGCAAATTTTAAATACGCCCGGGATTGCCTTTTCTATAGTAAATTATTCAAAAAATAATTTTATACTGTCTCAAATTTTAATTACGCCAGGGATTGCCTTTTCTATAGTAAATTATTCAAAAAATAATTTTTTCTGTCACAAATTTTAATTACGCCAGGGATTGCCTTTTCTATAGTAAATTATTCAAAAATTCATTTTTTACTGTCGCAAATTTTAATTACGCCAGGGATTGCCTTTTCTATAGTAAATTATTCAAAAATTCATTTTTTACTATTTGCAAATTTTAATTACGCCAAGGATTGCCTTTTTTATAGTAAATTATTCGAAAAATAATTTTTTAGTGTCGCAAATTTTAATTACGCCAAGGATTGCCTTTTCTATAGTAAATTTTGCAAAAAATAATTGTTTAGTGTCGCAAATTTTAATTACGCCAGGGATTGCCTTCTCTATAGTAAATTATTCAAAAACTAATTGTTTACTGTTGCAAATTTTAAATACGCCAGGGATTGCCTTTTCTATAGTAAATTTTGCAAAAAATAATTGATTAGTGTCGGAAATTTTAATTACGCCAGGGATTGCCTTTTCTATAGTAAATTATTCAAAAATTCAAATTTTACTGTTGCAAATTTTAAATACGCCAGGCATTGCCTTTTCTATAGTAAATTATTCAAAAATTCATTTTTTACTGTCTCAAATTTTAATTACGCCAGGGATTGTCTTTTCTGTAGTAAATTTTGCAAAAAATAATTTTTTACTGTCGCAAATTTTAATTACGCCAGGAATTGCCTTTTCTATATTAAATTATTCAAAAATTCATTTTTTACTGTCTCAAATTTTAATTACGCCAGGGATTGCCTTTTCTATAGTAATTTATTCAAAAAATAATTGTTTAGTGTCTCAAATTTTAATTACGCCAGGGATTGCCTTTTCTATAGTAAATTATTCAAAAATTAATTTTTTACTGTCTCAAATTTTAATTACGCCAGGGATTGCCTTTTCTATAGTAAATTATTCAAAAAATAATTGTTTACTGTCTCAAATTTTAATTACGCCAGGGATTGCCTTTTCTATAGTAAATTATTCAAAAAATAATTTTATACTGTCGCAAATTTTAATTACGCCAGGGATTGCCTTTTCTATAGTAAATTATTCAAAAATTCATTTTTTACTGTCGGAAATTTTAATTACGCCAGGGATTCCCTTTTCTATAGTAAATTATTCAAAAATTCATTTTTTACTGTCGCAAATTTTAAATACGCCAGGGATTGCCTTTTCTATAGTAAATTATTCAAAAAATAATTTTTTACTGTCTCAAATTTTAATTACGCCAGGGATTGCCTTTTCTATAGTAAATTATTCAAAAATTCATTTATTACTGTCTCAAATTTTAATTACGCCAGGGATTGCCTTTTCTATAGTAAATTTTGCAAAAAATAATTGTTTAGTGTGTCAAATTTTAATTACGCCAGGGATTGCCTTTTCTATAGTAAATTATTCAAAAATTAATTTTATACTGTCGCAAATTTTAATTACGCCAGGGATTGCCTTTTCTATAGTAAATTTTGCAAAAAATAATTTTTTACTGTCTCAAATTTTAATTACGCCAGGGATTGCCTTTTCTATAGTAAATTATTCAAAAAATAATTTTTTACTGTCTCAAATTTTAATTACGCCAGGGATTGCCTCTGCTATAGTAAATTATTGAAAAAATAATTTTTTACTGTCGCAAATTTTAATTACGCCAGGGATTGCCTTTTCTATAGTAAATTATTCAAAAAATAATTGTTTAGTGTCTCAAATTTTAATTACGCCAGGGATTGCCTCTTCTATACTAAATTATTCAAAAATTCATTTTTTACTGTCTCAAATTTTAATTACGCCAGGGATTGCCTTTTCTATAGTAAATTATTCAAAAAATAATTGTTTAGCGTCTCAAATTTTAATTACCCCAGGGATTGACTTTTCTATAGTAAATTATTCAAAAATTAATTTTTTACTGTCTCAAATTTTAATTACGCCAGGGATTGCCTTTTCTATAGTAAATTATTCAAAAAATAATTGTTTAGTGTCGCAAATTTTAATTACGCCAGGGTTTGCCTTTTCTATAGTAAATTATTCAAAAATAATTTTATACTGTCTCAAATTTTAATTACGCCAGGGATTGCCTTTTCTATAGTAAATTATTCAAAAAATAATTTTTTACTGTCGCAAATTTTAATTACGCCAGGGATTGCCTTTTGTATAGTAAATTATTCAAAAATTAATTTTATACTGTCGCAAATTTTAATTACGCCAGGGATTGCCTTTTCTATAGTAAATTTTGCAAAAAATAATTTTTTACTGTCTCAAATTTTAATTACGCCAGGGATTGCCTTTTCTATAGTAAATTATTCAAAAAATAATTTTTTACTGTCTCAAATTTTAATTACGCCAGGGATTGCCTCTGCTATAGTAAATTATTGAAAAAATAATTTTTTACTGTCGCAAATTTTAATTACGCCAGGGATTGCCTTTTCTATAGTAAATTATTCAAAAAATAATTGTTTAGTGTCTCAAATTTTAATTACGCCAGGGATTGCCTCTTCTATACTAAATTATTCAAAAATTCATTTTTTACTGTCTCAAATTTTAATTACGCCAGGGATTGCCTTTTCTATAGTAAATTATTCAAAAAATAATTGTTTAGTGTCTCAAATTTTAATTACCCCAGGGATTGACTTTTCTATAGTAAATTATTCAAAAATTAATTTTTTACTGTCTCAAATTTTAATTACGCCAGGGATTGCCTATTCTATAGTAAATTATTCAAAAAATAATTGTTTAGTGTCGCAAATTTTAATTACGCCAGGGTTTGCCTTTTCTATAGTAAATTATTCAAAAATAATTTTATACTGTCTCAAATTTTAATTACGCCAGGGATTGCCTTTTCTATAGTAAATTATTCAAAAAATAATTTTTTACTGTCGCAAATTTTAATTACGCCAGGGATTGCCTTTTGTATAGTAAATTATTCAAAAAATAATTGTTTAGTGTCGCAAATTTTAATTACGCCAGGGATTGCCTTTTCTATAGTAAATTATTCAAAAATTCTTTTTATACTGTCGCAAATTTTAAATACGCTAGGGATTGCCTTTTCTATAGTAAATTATTCAAAAAATAATTTTTTACTGTCGCAAATTTTAATTACGCCAGGGATTGCCTTTTCTATAGTAAATTATTCAAAAAATAATTTTTTACTGTCGCAAATTTTAAATACGCCCGGGATTGCCTTTTCTATAGTAAATTATTCAAAAAATAATTTTATACTGTCTCAAATTTTAATTACGCCAGGGATTGCCTTTTCTATAGTAAATTATTCAAAAAATAATTTTTTCTGTCACAAATTTTAATTACGCCAGGGATTGCCTTTTCTATAGTAAATTATTCAAAAATTCATTTTTTACTGTCGCAAATTTTAATTACGCCAGGGATTGCCTTTTCTATAGTAAATTATTCAAAAATTCATTTTTTACTATTTGCAAATTTTAATTACGCCAAGGATTGCCTTTTTTATAGTAAATTATTCGAAAAATAATTTTTTAGTGTCGCAAATTTTAATTACGCCAAGGATTGCCTTTTCTATAGTAAATTTTGCAAAAAATAATTGTTTAGTGTCGCAAATTTTAATTACGCCAGGGATTGCCTTCTCTATAGTAAATTATTCAAAAACTAATTGTTTACTGTTGCAAATTTTAAATACGCCAGGGATTGCCTTTTCTATAGTAAATTTTGCAAAAAATAATTGATTAGTGTCGGAAATTTTAATTACGCCAGGGATTGCCTTTTCTATAGTAAATTATTCAAAAATTCAAATTTTACTGTTGCAAATTTTAAATACGCCAGGCATTGCCTTTTGTATAGTAAATTATTCAAAAAATAATTTTTTCTGTCGCAAATTTTAATTACGCCAGGGATTGCCTTTTCTATAGAAAATTTTGCAAAAAATAATTGTTTAGTGTCGCAAATTTTAATTACGCCAGGGATTGCCTTTTCTATAGTAAATTGTTCAAAAATTCATTTTTTACTGTCGCAAATTTTAAATACGCTAGGGATTGCCTTTTGTATAGTAAATTATTCAAAAAATAATTTTTTACTGTCTCAAATTTTAATTACGCCAGGGATTGCCTTTTCTATAGTAAATTATTCAAAAATTCATTTTTTACTGTTGCAAATTTTAATTACGCCAGGGATTGCCTTTTCTATAGTAAATTATTCAAAAAATAATTTTATACTGTCGCAAATTTTAATTACGCCAGGGATTGCCTTTTCTATAGTAAATTATTCAAAAAATAATTTTTTACTGTCTCAAATTTTAATTACGCCAGGGACTGCCTTTTCTATAGTAAATTATTCAAAAATTCATTTTTTACTGTCGCAAATTTTAATTACGCCAGGGATTGCCTTTTCTATAGTAAATTATTCAAAAATTCATTTTTTACTGTTGCAAATTTTAATTACGCCAGGGATTGCCTTTTCTATATTAAATTATTCAAAAAATAATTTTTTAGTGTCGCAAATTTTAATTACGCCAGGGATTGCCTTTTCTATAGTAAATTTTGCAAAAAATAATTGTTTAGTGTCGCAAATTTTAATTACGCCAGGGATTGCCTTTTCTATAGTAAATTATTCAAAAACTAATTGTTTACTGTTGCAAATTTTAAATACGCCAGGGATTGCATTTTCTATAGTAAATTTTGCAAAAAATAATTGTTTAGTGTCGCAAATTTTAATTACGCCAGGGATTGCCTTTTCTATAGTAAATTATTCAAAAATTCATTTTTTACTGTCTCAAATTTTAATTACGCCAGGGATTGCCTTTTCTATAGTAAATTATTCAAAAATTCATTTTTTACTGTCGCAAATTTTAATTACGCCAGGGATTGCCTTTTCTATAGTAAATTATTCAAAAATTCATTTTTTACTGTTGCAAATTTTAATTACGCCAGGGATTGCCTTTTCTATATTAAATTATTCAAAAAATAATTTTTTAGTGTCGCAAATTTTAATTACGCCAGGGATTGCCTTTTCTATAGTAAATTTTGCAAAAAATAATTGTTTAGTGTCGCAAATTTTAATTACGCCAGGGATTGCCTTTTCTATAGTAAATTATTCAAAAACTAATTGTTTACTGTTGCAAATTTTAAATACGCCAGGGATTGCATTTGCTATAGTAAATTTTGCAAAAAATAATTGTTTAGTGTCGCAAATTTTAATTACGCCAGGGATTGCCTTTTCTATAGTAAATTATTCAAAAATTCATTTTTTACTGTCTCAAATTTTAATTACGCCAGGGATTGCCTTTTCTATAGTAAATTATTCAAAAATTCATTTTTTACTGTCGCAAATTTTAATTACGCCAGGGATTGCCTTTTCTATAGTAAATTATTCAAAAATTCATTATTTACTGTTGCAAATTTTAAATACGCCAGGGATTGCCTTTTGTATAGTAAATTATTCAAAAAATAATTTTTTCTGTCGCAAATTTTAATTACGCCAGGGATTGCCTTTTTTATAGTAAATTATACAAAAAATAATTGTTTACTGTCTCAAATTTTAATTACGCCAGGGATTGCCTTTTCTATAGTAAATTATTCAAAAAATAATTTTATACTGTCTCAAATTTTAATTACGCCAGGGATTGCCTTTTCTATAGTAAATTATTCAAAAAATAATTTTTTCTGTCACAAATTTTAATTACGCCAGGGATTGCCTTTTCTATAGTAAATTATTCAAAAAATAATTTTTTACTGTCTCAAATTTTAATTACGCCAGGGATTGCCTTTTCTATAGTAAATTTTGCAAAAAATAATTGTTTAGTGTCGCAAATTTTAATTACGCCAGGGATTGCCTTTTCTATAGTAAATTATTCAAAAACTAATTGTTCTCTGTTGCAAATTTTAAATACGCCAGGGATTGCCTTTTCTATAGTAAAGTTTGCAAAAAATAATTGATTAGTGTCGCAAATTTTAATTACGCCAGGGATTGCCTTTTCTATAGTAAATTATTCAAAAATTCATGTTTTACTGTTGCAAATTTTAAATACGCCAGGGATTGCCTCTGCTATAGTAAATTATTGAAAAAATAATTTTTTCTATCGCAAATTTTAATTACGCCAGGGATTGCCTTTTCTATAGTAAATTATTCAAAAAATAATTGTTTAGTGTCTCAAATTTTAATTACGCCAGGGATTGCCTCTTCTATACTAAATTATTCAAAAATTCATTTTTTACTGTCTCAAATTTTAATTACGCCAGGGATTGCCTTTTCTATAGTAAATTATTCAAAAAATAATTGTTTAGTGTCTCAAATTTTAATTACCCCAGGGATTGACTTTTCTATAGTAAATTATTCAAAAATTAATTTTTTACTGTCTCAAATTTTAATTACGCCAGGGATTGCCTTTTCTATAGTAAATTATTCAAAAAATAATTGTTTAGTGTCGCAAATTTTAATTACGCCAGGGTTTGCCTTTTCTATAGTAAATTATTCAAAAATAATTTTATACTGTCTCAAATTTTAATTACGCCAGGGATTGCCTTTTCTATAGTAAATTATTCAAAAAATAATTTTTTACTGTCGCAAATTTTAATTACGCCAGGGATTGCCTTTTGTATAGTAAATTATTCAAAAATTAATTTTATACTGTCGCAAATTTTAATTACGCCAGGGATTGCCTTTTCTATAGTAAATTTTGCAAAAAATAATTTTTTACTGTCTCAAATTTTAATTACGCCAGGGATTGCCTTTTCTATAGTAAATTATTCAAAAAATAATTTTTTACTGTCTCAAATTTTAATTACGCCAGGGATTGCCTCTGCTATAGTAAATTATTGAAAAAATAATTTTTTACTGTCGCAAATTTTAATTACGCCAGGGATTGCCTTTTCTATAGTAAATTATTCAAAAAATAATTGTTTAGTGTCTCAAATTTTAATTACGCCAGGGATTGCCTCTTCTATACTAAATTATTCAAAAATTCATTTTTTACTGTCTCAAATTTTAATTACGCAGGGATTGCCTTTTCTATAGTAAATTATTCAAAAAATAATTGTTTAGTGTCTCAAATTTTAATTACCCCAGGGGTTGACTTTTCTATAGTAAATTATTCAAAATTAATTTTTTACTGTCTCAAATTTTTAATTACGCCAGGGATTGCCTATTCTATAGTAAATTATTCAAAAAATAATTGTTTAGTGTCGCAAATTTTAATTACGCCAGGGTTTGCCTTTCTATAGTAAATTATTCAAAAATAATTTTATACTGTCTCAAATTTTAATTACGCCAGGGATTGCCTTTTCTATAGTAAATTATTCAAAAAATAATTTTTTACTGTCGCAAATTTTAATTACGCCAGGGATTGCCTTTTGTATAGTAAATTATTCAAAAAATAATTGTTTAGTGTCGCAAATTTTAATTACGCCAGGGATTGCCTTTTCTATAGTAAATTATTCAAAAATTCTTTTTATACTGTCGCAAATTTTAAATACGCTAGGGATTGCCTTTTCTATAGTAAATTATTCAAAAAATAATTTTTTACTGTCGCAAATTTTAATTACGCCAGGGATTGCCTTTTCTATAGTAAATTATTCAAAAAATAATTTTTTACTGTCGCAAATTTTAAATACGCCCGGGATTGCCTTTTCTATAGTAAATTATTCAAAAATAATTTTATACTGTCTCAAATTTTAATTACGCCAGGGATTGCCTTTTCTATAGTAAATTATTCAAAAAATAATTTTTTCTGTCACAAATTTTTAATTACGCCAGGGATTGCCTTTTCTATAGTAAATTATTCAAAAATTCATTTTTTACTGTCGCAAATTTTAATTACGCCAGGGATTGCCTTTTCTATAGTAAATTATTCAAAATTCATTTTTTACTATTTGCAAATTTTAATTACGCCAAGGATTGCCTTTTTTATAGTAAATTATTCGAAAAATAATTTTTTAGTGTCGCAAATTTTAATTACGCCAAGGATTGCCTTTTCTATAGTAAATTTGCAAAAAATAATTGTTTAGTGTCGCAAATTTTAATTACGCCAGGGATTGCCTTCTCTATAGTAAATTATTCAAAAACTAATTGTTTACTGTTGCAAATTTTAAATACGCCAGGGATTGCCTTTTCTATAGTAAATTTTGCAAAAAATAATTGATTAGTGTCGGAAATTTTAATTACGCCAGGGATTGCCTTTTCTATAGTAAATTATTCAAAAATTCAAATTTTACTGTTGCAAATTTTAAATACGCCAGGCATTGCCTTTTGTATAGTAAATTATTCAAAATAATTTTTTCTGTCGCAAATTTTAATTACGCCAGGGATTGCCTTTTCTATAGTAAATTTTGCAAAAAATAATTGTTTAGTGTCGCAAATTTTAATTACGCCAGGGATTGCCTTTTCTATAGTAAATTGTTCAAAAATTCATTTTTTACTGTCGCAAATTTTAAATACGCTAGGGATTGCCTTTTGTATAGTAAATTATTCAAAAAATAATTTTTTACTGTCTCAAATTTTAATTACGCCAGGGATTGCCTTTTCTATAGTAAATTATTCAAAAATTCATTTTTTACTGTTGCAAATTTTAATTACGCCAGGGATTGCCTTTTCTATAGTAAATTATTCAAAAAATAATTTTATACTGTCGCAAATTTTAATTACGCCAGGGATTGCCTTTTCTATAGTAAATTATTCAAAAAATAATTTTTTTACTGTCTCAAATTTTAATTACGCCAGGGACTGCCTTTTCTATAGTAAATTATTCAAAAATTCATTTTTTACTGTCGCAAATTTTAATTACGCCAGGGATTGCCTTTTCTATAGTAAATTATTCAAAAATTCATTTTTTACTGTTGCAAATTTTAATTACGCCAGGGATTGCCTTTTCTATATTAAATTATTCAAAAAATAATTTTTTAGTGTCGCAAATTTTAATTACGCCAGGGATTGCCTTTTCTATAGTAAATTTTGCAAAAAATAATTGTTTAGTGTCGCAAATTTTAATTACGCCAGGGATTGCCTTTTCTATAGTAAATTATTCAAAAACTAATTGTTTTACTGTTGCAAATTTTAAATACGCCAGGGATTGCATTTTCTATAGTAAATTTTGCAAAAAATAATTGTTTAGTGTCGCAAATTTTAATTACGCCAGGGATTGCCTTTTCTATAGTAAATTATTCAAAAATTCATTTTTTACTGTCTCAAATTTTAATTACGCCAGGGATTGCCTTTTCTATAGTAAATTATTCAAAAATTCATTTTTTACTGTCGCAAATTTTAATTACGCCAGGGATTGCCTTTTCTATAGTAAATTATTCAAAAATTCATTTTTTACTGTTGCAAATTTTAATTACGCCAGGGATTGCCTTTTCTATATTAAATTATTCAAAAAATAATTTTTTAGTGTCGCAAATTTTAATTACGCCAGGGATTGCCTTTTCTATAGTAAATTTTGCAAAAAATAATTGTTTAGTGTCGCAAATTTTAATTACGCCAGGGATTGCCTTTTCTATAGTAAATTATTCAAAAACTAATTGTTTACTGTTGCAAATTTTAAATACGCCAGGGATTGCATTTGCTATAGTAAATTTTGCAAAAAATAATTGTTTAGTGTCGCAAATTTTAATTACGCCAGGGATTGCCTTTTCTATAGTAAATTATTCAAAAATTCATTTTTTACTGTCTCAAATTTTAATTACGCCAGGGATTGCCTTTTCTATAGTAAATTATTCAAAAATTCATTTTTTACTGTCGCAAATTTTAATTACGCCAGGGATTGCCCTTTTCTATAGTAAATTATTCAAAAATTCATTATTTACTGTTGCAAATTTTAAATACGCCAGGGATTGCCTTTTGTATAGTAAATTATTCAAAAAATAATTTTTTCTGTCGCAAATTTTAATTACGCCAGGGATTGCCTTTTTTATAGTAAATTATACAAAAAATAATTGTTTACTGTCTCAAATTTTAATTACGCCAGGGATTGCCTTTTCTATAGTAAATTATTCAAAAAATAATTTTATACTGTCTCAAATTTTAATTACGCCAGGGATTGCCTTTTCTATAGTAAATTATTCAAAAATAATTTTTTCTGTCACAAATTTTAATTACGCCAGGGATTGCCTTTTCTATAGTAAATTATTCAAAAAATAATTTTTTACTGTCTCAAATTTTAATTACGCCAGGGATTGCCTTTTCTATAGTAAATTTTGCAAAAAATAATTGTTTAGTGTCGCAAATTTTAATTACGCCAGGGATTGCCTTTTCTATAGTAAATTATTCAAAACTAATTGTTCTCTGTTGCAAATTTTAAATACGCCAGGGATTGCCTTTTCTATAGTAAAGTTTGCAAAAAATAATTGATTAGTGTCGCAAATTTTAATTACGCCAGGGATTGCCTTTTCTATAGTAAATTATTCAAAAATTCATGTTTTACTGTTGCAAATTTTAAATACGCCAGGGATTGCCTTTTGTATAGTAAATTATTCAAAAAATAATTTTTTCTATCGCAAATTTTAATTACGCCAGGGATTGCCTTTCTATAGTAAATTTTGCAAAAAATAATTGTTTAGTGTTGCAAATTTTAATTACGCCAGGGATTGCCTTTTCTATAGTAAAATGTTCAAAAATTCATTTTTTACTGTCGCAAATTTTAAATACGCTAGGGATTGCCTTTTCTATAGTAAATTATTCAAAAAATAATTTTTTACTGTCTCAAATTTTAATTACGCCAGGGATTGCCTTTTCTATAGTAAATTATTCAAAAATTCATTTTTTACTGTCGCAAATTTTAAATACGCCAGGGATTGCCTTTTCTATAGTAAATTATTCAAAAAATAATTTTATACTGTCGCAAATTTTAATTACGCCAGGGATTGCCTTTTCTATAGTAAATTATTCAAAAAATAATTTTTTCTGTCACAAATTTTAATTACGCCAGGGATTGCCTTTTCTATAGTAAATTATTCAAAAAATAATTTTTTACTGTTGCAAATTTTAAATACGCCAGGGATTGCCTTTTGTATAGTAAATTATTCAAAAAATAATTTTTTACTGTCTCAAATTTTAATTACGCCAGGGATTGCCTTTTCTATAGTAAATTTTGCAAAAAATAATTGTTTAGTGTCGCAAATTTTAATTACGCCAGGGATTGCCTTTTCTAAAGTAAATTATTCAAAAATTCATTTTTTACTGTCTCAGATTTTAATTACGCCAGGGATTGCCTTTTCTATAGTAAATTATTCAAAAAATAATTTTATACTGTCTCAATTTTTAATTACGCCAGGGATTGCCTTTTCTATAGTAAATTATTCAAAAAATAATTTTTTACTGTCTCAAATTTTAATTACGCCAGGGATTGCCTTTTCTATAGTAAATTATTCAAAAATTAATTTTTTACTGTCGCAAATTTTAATTACGCCAGGGATTGCCTTTTCTATAGCAAATTTTGCAAAAAATAATTGTTTAGTGTCGCAAATTTTAAATACGCCAGGGATTGCCTTTTTTATAGTAAATTATTCAAAAAATAATTTTTTCTGTCGCAAATTATAATTACGCCAGGGATTGCCTTTTCTATAGTAAATTATTCAAAAAATAATTTTTTCTGTCACAAATTTTAATTACGCCAGGGTTTGCCTTTTCTATAGTAAATTATTCAAAAAATAATTTTTTACTGTCTCAAATTTTAATTACGCCAGGGATTGCCTTTTCTATAGTAAATTTTGCAACAAATAATTGTTTAGTGTAGCAAATTTCAATTACGCCAGGGATTGCCTTTTCTATAGTAAATTATTCAAAAACTCATTTTTTACTGTCTCAAATTTTAATTGCCTTTTCTATAGTAAATTATTCAAAAACTCATTTTTTACTATCGCAAATTTTAATTACGCCAGGGATTGCCTTTTCTATAGTAAATTATTCAAAAATTCATTTTTTACTGTTGCAAATTTTAATTACGCCAGGGATTGCCTTTTATATATTAAATTATTCAAAAAATAATTTTTTAGTGTCGCAAATTTTAATTACGCCAGGGATTGCCTTTTCTATAGTAAATTTTGCAAAAAATAATTGTTTAGTGTCGCAAATTTTAATTACGCCAGGGATTGCCTTTTCTATAGTAAATTATTCAAAAACTAATTGTTTACTGTTGCAAATTTTAAATACGCCAGGGATTGCATTTTCTATAGTAAATTTTGCAAAAAATAATTGTTTAGTGTCGCAAATTTTAATTACGCCAGGGATTGCCTTTTCTATAGTAAATTATTCAAAAATTCATTTTTTACTGTTGCAAATTTTAAATATGCCAGGGATTGCCTTTTGTATAGTAAATTATTCAAAAAAATAATTTTTTCTGTCGCAAATTTTAATTACGCCAAGGATTGCCTTTTCTATAGTAAATTTTGCAAAAAATAATTGTTTAGTGTCGAAAATTTTAATAACGCCAGGGATTGCCTTTTCTATAGTAAATTATTCAAAAATTCATTTTATACTGTCGCAAATTTTAAATACGCTAGGGATTGCCTTTTCTATAGTAAATTATTCAAAAAATAATTTTTTACTCTCGCAAATTTTAATTACGCCAGGGATTGCCTTTTCTATAATAAATTATTCAAAAAATAATTTTTTACTGTCGCAAATTTTAAATACGCCCGGGATTGCCTTTTCTATAGTAAATTATTCAAAAAATAATTTTATACTGTCGCAGATTTTAATTACGCCAGGGATTGCCTTTTCTATAGTAAATTATTCAAAAAATAATTTTTTCTGTCACAAATTTTAATTACGCCAGGGATTGCCTTTTCTATAGTAAATTATTCAAAAAATAATTTTTTAGTGTCGCAAATTTTAATTACGCCAGGGATTGCCTTTTCTATAGTAAATTATTCAAAAATTCATTTTTTACTGTCGCAAATTTTAAATACGCCAGGGATTGCCTTTTCTATAGTAAATTTTGCAACAAATAATTTTTTACTGTTGCAAATTTTAAATACGCCAGGGATTGCCTTTTGTATAGTAAATTATTCAAAAAATAATTTTTTACTGTCTCAAATTTTAATTACGCCAGGGATTGCCTTTTCTATAGTAAATTTTGCAAAAAAATAATTGTTTAGTGTCGCAAATTTTAATTACGCCAGGGATTGCCTTTTCTATAGTAAATTATTCAAAAATTAATTTTTTCTGTCACAAATTTTAATTACGCCAGGGATTGCCTTTTCTATAGTAAATTATTCAAAAAATAATTTTTTACTGTCGCAAATTTTAATTACGCCAGGGATTGCCTTTTCTATAGTAAATTATTCAAAAAATAATTTTTTAGTGTCGCAAATTATAATTACGCCAGGGATTGCCTTTTCTATAGTAAATTATTCAAAAAATAATTTTTTACTGTCTGAAATTTTAATTACGCCAGGGATTGCCTTTTCTATAGTAAATTATTCAAAAATTCATTTTTTACTGTCGCAAATTTTAATTACGCCAGGGATTGCCTTTTCTATAGTAAATTTTGCAAAAAATAATTGTTTAGTGTCGCAAATTTTAAATACGCCAGGGATTGCCTTTTCTATAGTAAATTATTCAAAAAATATATTTTTTTCTGTCGCAAATTATAATTACGCCAGGGATTGCCTTTTCTATAGTAAATTATTCAAAAAATAATTTTATACTGTCGCAAATTTTAATTACGCCAGGGATTGCCTTTTCTATAGTAAATTATTCAAAAATTAATTTTTTTCTGTCGCAAATTTTAATTACGCCTGGGATTGCCTTTTCTATAGTAAATTATTCAAAAATTCATTTTTTACTGTCTCAAATTTTAATTACGCCAGGGATTGCCTTTTGTATAGTAAATTATTCAAAAAATAATTTTATACTGTCGCAAATTTTAATTACGCCAGGGATTGCCTTTTCTATAGTAAATTATTCAAAAAATAATTTTTTCTGTCACAAATTTTAATTACGCCAGGGATTGCCTTTTCTATAGTAAATTATTCAAAAAATAATTTTTTAGTGTCGCAAATTTTAATTACGCCAGGGATTGCCTTTTCTATAGTAAATTATTCAAAAATTCATTTTTTACTGTCGCAAATTTTAAATACGCCGGGGATTACCTTTTCTATAGTAAATTTTGCAAAAAATAATTTTTTACTGTTGCAAATTTTAAATACGCCAGGGATTGCCTTTTGTATAGTAAATTATTCAAAAAATAATTTTTTACTGTCTCAAATTTTAATTACGCCAGGGATTGCCTTTTCTATAGTAAATTTTGCAAAAAAATAATTGTTTAGTGTCGCAAATTTTAATTACGCCAGGGATTGCCTTTTCTATAGTAAATTATTCAAAAAATAATTTTTTCTGTCACAAATTTTAATTACGCCAAGGATTGCCTTTTCTATAGTAAATTATTCAAAAAATAATTTTTTACTGTCGCAAATTTTAATTACGCCAGGGATTGCCTTTTCTATAGTAAATTATTCAAAAAACAATTTTTTAGTGTCGCAAATTATAATTACGCCAGGGATTGCCTTTTCTATAGTAAATTATTCAAAAAATAATTTTATACTGTCGCAAATTTTAATTACGCCAGGGATTGCCTTTTCTATAGTAAATTTTGCAAAAAATAATTGTTTAGTGTCGCAAATTTTAATTACGCCAGGGATTGCCTTTTCTATAGTAAATTATTCAAAAATTCATTTTTTACTGTCTCAGATTTTAATTACGCCAGTGATTGCATTTTTTATAGTAAATTATTCAAAAAATAATTTTATACTGTCTCAAATTTTAATTACGCCAGGGATTGCCTTTTCTATAGTAAATTATTCAAAAAATAATTTTTTACTGTCTCAAATTTTAATTACGCTAGGGATTGCCTTTTCTGTAGTAAATTATTCAAAAATTCATTTTTTACTGTCGCAAATTTTAATTACGCCAGGGATTGCCTTTTCTATAGTAAATTTTGCAAAAAATAATTGTTTAGTGTCGCAAATTTTAAATACGCCAAGGATTGCCTTTTCTATAGTAAATTATTCAAAAAATTATTTTTTCTGTCGCAAATTATAATTACGCCAGGGATTGCCTTTTCTATAGTAAATTATTCAAAAAATAATTTTATACTGTCTCAAATTTTAATTACGCCAGGGATTGCCTTTTCTATAGTAAATAATTCAAAAATTCATTTTTTACTGTCTCAAATTTTAATTACGCCAGGGATTGCCTTTTGTATAGTAAATTATTCAAAAAATAGTTTTATACTGTCGCAAATTTTAATTACGCCAGGGATTGCCTTTTCTATAGTAAATTATTCAAAAATTAATTTTTTTCTGTCGCAAATTTTAATTACGCCAGGGATTGCCTTTTCTATAGTAAATTATTCAAAAATTAATTTTTTTCTGTCGCAAATTTTAATTAAGCCAGGGATTGCCTTTTCTATAGTAAATTATTCAAAAATTCATTTTTTACTGTCGCAAACTTTAATTACTCCAAGGATTGCCTTTTCTATAGTAAATTATTCAAAAAATCATTTTTTACTGTCGCAAATTATAATTACGCCAGGGATTGCCTTTTCTATAGTAAATTATTCAAAAAATAATTTTTTCTGTCACAAATTTTAATTACGCCAGGGATTGCCTTTTCTATAGTAAATTATTCAAAAATTCATTTTTTACTGTCTCCAATTTTAATTACGCCAGGGATTGCCTTTTCTATAGTAAATTATTCAAAAATTCATTTTTTACTGTCTCAAATTTTAATTACGCCAGGGATTGCCTTTTCCATAGTAAATTATTCAAAAATTCATTTTTTACTGTCGCAAATTTTAAATACACCAGGGATTGCCTTTTCTATAGTAAATTTTGCAAAAAATAATTTTTTACTGTTGCAAATTTTAAATACGCCAGGGATTGCCTTTTGTATAGTAAATTATTCAAAAAATAATTTTTTACTGTCTCAAATTTTAATTACGCCAGGGATTGCCTTTTCTATAGTAAATTTTGCAAAAAATAATTGTTTAGTGTCGCAAATTTTAATTACGCCAGGGATTGCCTTTTCTATAGTAAATTATTCAAAAATTCATTTTTACTGTCTCAGATTTTAATTACGCCAGGGATTGCCTTTTCTATAGTAAATTTTTCAAAAAATAATTTTATACTGTCTCAATTTTTAATTACGCCAGGGATTGCCTTTTCTATAGTAAATTATTCAAAAAATAATTTTTTACTGTCTCAAATTTTAATTACGCCAGGGATTGCCTTTTCTATAGTAAATTATTCAAAAATTCATTTTTTACTGTCGCAAATTTTAATTACGCCAGGGATTGCCTTTTCTATAGCAAATTTTGCAAAAAATAATTGTTTAGTGTCGCAAATTTTAAATACGCCAAGGATTGCCTTTTCTATAGTAAATTATTCAAAAAATTATTTTTTCTGTCGCAAATTATAATTACGCCAGGGATTGCCTTTTCTATAGTAAATTATTCAAAAAATAATTTTATACTGTCTCAAATTTTAATTACGCCAGGGATTGCCTTTTCTATAGTAAATAATTCAAAAATTCATTTTTTACTGTCTCAAATTTTAATTACGCCAGGGATTGCCTTTTGTGTAGTAAATTATTCAAAAAATAATTTTATACTGTCGCAAATTTTAATTACGCCAGGGATTACCTTTTCTATAGTAAATTATTCAAAAATTAATTTTTTTCTGTCGCAAATTTTAATTACGCCAGGGATTGCCTTTTCTATAGTAAATTATTCAAAAATTAATTTTTTTCTGTCGCAAATTTTAATTAAGCCAGGGATTGCCTTTTCTATAGTAAATTATTCAAAAATTCATTTTTTACTGTCGCAAACTTTAATTACTCCAAGGATTGCCTTTTCTATAGTAAATTATTCAAAAAATCATTTTTTACTGTCGCAAATTATAATTACGCCAGGGATTGCCTTTTCTATAGTAAATTATTCAAAAAATAATTTTTTCTGTCACAAATTTTAATTACGCCAAGGATTGCCTTTTTTATAGTAAATTATTCAAAAAATAATTTTTTCTGTCGCAAATTATAATTACGCCAGGGATTGCCTTTTCTATAGTAAATTATTCAAAAAATAATTTTTTCTGTCACAAATTTTAATTACGCCAGGGTTTGCCTTTTCTATAGTAAATTATTCAAAAAATAATTTTTTACTGTCTCAAATTTTAATTACGCCAGGGATTGCCTTTTCTATAGTAAATTTTGCAACAAATAATTGTTTAGTGTCGCAAATTTCAATTACGCCAGGGATTGCCTTTTCTATAGTAAATTATTCAAAAACTCATTTTTTACTGTCTCAAATTTTAATTACGCCAGGGATTGCCTTTTCTATAGTAAATTATTCAAAAACTCATTTTTTACTGTCGCAAATTTTAATTACGCCAGGGATTGCCTTTTCTATAGTAAATTATTCAAAAATTCATTTTTTACTGTTGCAAATTTTAATTACGCCAGGGATTGCCTTTGATATATTAAATTATTCAAAAAATAATTTTTTAGTGTCGCAAATTTTAATTACGCCAGGGATTGCCTTTTCTATAGTAAATTTTGCAAAAAATAATTGTTTAGTGTCGCAAATTTTAATTACGCCAGGGATTGCCTTTTCTATAGTAAATTATTCAAAAACTAATTGTTTACTGTTGCAAATTTTAAATACGCCAGGGATTGCATTTTCTATAGTAAATTTTGCAAAAAATAATTTTTTAGTGTCGCAAATTTTAATTACGCCAGGGATTGCCTTTTCTATAGTAAATTATTCAAAAGTTCATTTTTTACTGTTGCAAATTTTAAATATGCCAGGGATTGCCTTTTGTATAGTAAATTATTCAAAAAATAATTTTTTCTGTCGCAAATTTTAATTACGCCAAGGATTGCCTTTTCTATAGTAAATTTTGCAAAAAATAATTGTTTAGTGTCGAAAATTTTAATTACGCCAGGGATTGCCTTTTCTATAGTAAATTATTCAAAAATTCATTTTATACTGTCGCAAATTTTAAATACGCTAGGGATTGCCTTTTCTATAGTAAATTATTCAAAAAATAATTTTTTACTCTCGCAAATTTTAATTACGCCAGGGATTGCCTTTTCTATAGTAAATTATTCAAAAAATAATTTTTTACTGTCGCAAATTTTAAATACGCCCGGGATTGCCTTTTCTATAGTAAATTATTCAAAAAATAATTTTATACTGTCGCAGATTTTAATTACGCCAGGGATTGCCTTTTCTATAGTAAATTATTCAAAAAATAATTTTTTCTGTCACAAATTTTAATTACGCCAGGGATTGCCTTTTCTATAGTAAATTATTCAAAAAATAATTTTTTAGTGTCGCAAATTTTAATTACGCCAGGGATTGCCTTTTCTATAGTAAATTATTCAAAAATTCATTTTTTACTGTCGCAAATTTTAAATACGCCAGGGATTGCCTTTTCTATAGTAAATTTTGCAACAAATAATTTTTTACTGTTGCAAATTTTAAATACGCCAGGGATTGCCTTTTGTATAGTAAATTATTCAAAAAATAATTTTTTACTGTCTCAAATTTTAATTACGCCAGGGATTGCCTTTTCTATAGTAAATTTTGCAAAAAAATAATTGTTTAGTGTCGCAAATTTTAATTACGCCAGGGATTGCCTTTTCTATAGTAAATTATTCAAAAATTAATTTTTTCTGTCACAAATTTTAATTACGCCAGGGATTGCCTTTTCTATAGTAAATTATTCAAAAAATAATTTTTTACTGTCGCAAATTTTAATTACGCCAGGGATTGCCTTTTCTATAGTAAATTATTCAAAAAATAATTTTTTAGTGTCGCAAATTATAATTACGCCAGGGATTGCCTTTTCTATAGTAAATTATTCAAAAAATAATTTTATACTGTCGCAAATTTTAATTACGCCAGGGATTGCCTTTTCTATAGTAAATTTTGCAAAAAATAATTGTTTAGTGTCGCAAATTTTAATTACGCCAGGGATTGCCTTTTCTATAGTAAATTATTCAAAAATTCATTTTTTTCTGTCTCAGATTTTAATTACGCCAGGGATTGCCTTTTCTATAGTAAATTATTCAAAAAATAATTTTATACTGTCTCAAATTTTAATTACGCCAGGGATTGCCTTTTCTATAGTAAATTATTCAAAAAATAATTTTTTACTGTCTGAAATTTTAATTACGCCAGGGATTGCCTTTTCTATAGTAAATTATTCAAAAATTCATTTTTTACTGTCGCAAATTTTAATTACGCCAGGGATTGCCATTTCTATAGTAAATTTTGCAAAAAAAAAATTTTGTTTAGTGTCGCAAATTTTAAATACGCCAGGGATTGCCTTTTCTATAGTAAATTCTTCAAAAAATAATTTTATACTGTCGCAAATTTTAATTACGCCAGGGATTGCCTTTTCTATAGTAAATTATTCAAAAATTAATTTTTTTCTGTCGCAAATTTTAATTACGCCAGGGATTGCCTTTTCTATAGTAAATTATTCAAAAATTCATTTTTTACTGTCTCAAATTTTAATTACGCCAGGGATTGCCTTTTGTATAGTAAATTATTCAAAAAATAATTTTATACTGTCGCAAATTTTAATTACGCCAGGGATTGCCTTTTCTATAGTAAATTATTCAAAAAATAATTTTTTCTGTCACAAATTTTAATTACGCCAGGGATTGCCTTTTCTATAGTAAATTATTCAAAAAATAATTTTTTAGTGTCGCAAATTTTAATTACGCCAGGGATTGCCTTTTCTATAGTAAATTATTCAAAAATTCATTTTTTACTGTCGCAAATTTTAAATACGCCAGGGATTGCCTTTTCTATAGTAAATTTTGCAAAAAATAATTTTTTACTGTTGCAAATTTTAAATACGCCAGGGATTGCCTTTTGTATAGTAAATTATTCAAAAAATAATTTTTTACTGTCTCAAATTTTAATTACGCCAGGGATTGCCTTTTCTATAGTAAATTTTGCAAAAAAATAATTGTTTAGTGTCGCAAATTTTAATTACGCCAGGGATTGCCTTTTCTATAGTAAATTATTCAAAAAATAATTTTTTCTGTCACAAATTTTAATTACGCCAAGGATTGACTTTTCTATAGTAAATTATTCAAAAAATAATTTTATACTGTCGCAAATTTTAATTACGCCAGGGATTGCCTTTTCTATAGTAAATTATTCAAAAAATAATTTTTTCTGTCACAAATTTTAATTACGCCAGGGATTGCCTTTTCTATAGTAAATTATTCAAAAAATAATTTTTTACTGTCTGAAATTTTAATTACGCCAGGGATTGCCTTTTCTATAGTAAATTATTCAAAAATTCATTTTTTACTGTCGCAAATTTTAATTACGCCAGGGATTGCCTTTTCTATAGTAAATTTTGCAAAAAAATAATTGTTTAGTGTCGCAAATTTTAATTACGCCAGGGATTGCCTTTTCTATAGTAAATTATTCAAAAAATAATTTTTTCTGTCACAAATTTTAATTACGCCAAGGATTGCCTTTTCTATAGTAAATTATTCAAAAAATAATTTTATACTGTCGCAAATTTTAATTACGCCAGGGATTGCCTTTTCTATAGTAAATTATTCAAAAAATAATTTTTTCTGTCACAAATTTTAATTACGCCAGGGATTGCCTTTTCTATAGTAAATTATTCAAAAAATAATTTTTTACTGTTGCAAATTTTAAATACGCCAGGGATTGCCTTTTGTATAGTAAATTATTCAAAAAATAATTTTTTACTGTCTCAAATTTTAATTACGCCAGGGATTGCCTTTTCTATAGTAAATTTTGCAAAAAAATAATTGTTTAGTGTCGCAAATTTTAATTACGCCAGGGATTGCCTTTTCTATAGTAAATTATTCAAAAAATAATTTTTTCTGTCACAAATTTTAATTAGGCCAAGGATTGCCTTTTCTATAGTAAATTATTCAAAAAATAATTTTATACTGTCGCAAATTTTAATTACGCCAGGGATTGCCTTTTCTATAGTAAATTATTCAAAAAATAATTTTTTCTGTCACAAATTTTAATTACGCCAGGGATTGCCTTTTCTATAGTAAATTATTCAAAAAATAATTTTTTACTGTCTGAAATTTTAATTACGCCAGGGATTGCCTTTTCTATAGTAAATTATTCAAAAATTCATTTTTTACTGTCGCAAATTTTAATTACGCCAGGGATTGCCTTTTCTATAGTAAATTTTGCAAAAAATAATTGTTTAGTGTCGCAAATTTTAAATACGCCAGGGATTGCCTTTTCTATAGTAAATTATTCAAAAAATAATTTTTTCTGTCGCAAATTATAATTACGCCAGGGATTGCCTTTTCTATAGTAAATTATTCAAAAAATAATTTTATACTGTCGCAAATTTTAATTACGCCAGGGATTGCCTTTTCTATAGTAAATTATTCAAAAATTAATTTTTTTCTGTCGCAAATTTTAATTACGCCAGGGATTGCCTTTTCTATAGTAAATTATTCAAAAAATAATTTTTTACTGTCGCAAATTTTAATTACGCCAGGGATTGCCTTTTCTATAGTAAATTTTGCAAAAAATAATTTTTTACTGTCGCAAATTTTAATTACGCCAGGGATTGCCTTTTCTATAGTAAATTTTGCAAAAATTAATTTTTTAATGTCTCTAATTTTAATTACGCCAGGGATTGCCTTTTTTATAGTAAATTATTCAAAAATTCATTTTTTACTGTTGCAAATTTTAAATACGCCAGGGATTGCCTTTTCTGTAGTAAATTATTCAAAAAATAATTTTTTCCGTCGCAAATTTTAATTACGCCAGGGATTGCCTTTTCTATAGTAAATTTTGCAAAAAATAATTGTTTAGTGTCGCAAATTTTAATTACGCCAGGGATTGCCTTTTCTATAGTAAATTATTCAAAAATTCATTTTTTACTGTCTCAAATTTTAATTACGCCAGGGATTGCCTTTTCTATAGTAAATTATTCAAAAATTCATTTTTTACTGTCGCAAATTTTAATTACGCCAGGGATTGCCTTTTCTATAGTAAATTATTCAAAAATTCATTTTTTACTGTCGCAAATTTTAATTACGCCAGGGATTGCCTTTTCTATAGTAAATTATTCAAAAATTCATTTTTTACTGTCTCAAATTTTAATTACGCCAGGGATTGTCTTTTCTGTAGTAAATTTTGCAAAAAATAATTTTTTACTGTCGCAAATTTTAATTACGCCAGGAATTGCCTTTTCTATATTAAATTATTCAAAAATTCATTTTTTACTGTCTCAAATTTTAATTACGCCAGGGATTGCCTTTTCTATAGTAATTTATTCAAAAAATAATTGTTTAGTGTCTCAAATTTTAATTACGCCAGGGATTGCCTTTTCTATAGTAAATTATTCAAAAATTAATTTTTTACTGTCTCAAATTTTAATTACGCCAGGGATTGCCTTTTCTATAGTAAATTATTCAAAAAATAATTGTTTACTGTCTCAAATTTTAATTACGCCAGGGATTGCCTTTTCTATAGTAAATTATTCAAAAAATAATTTTATACTGTCGCAAATTTTAATTACGCCAGGGATTGCCTTTTCTATAGTAAATTATTCAAAAATTCATTTTTTACTGTCGGAAATTTTAATTACGCCAGGGATTCCCTTTTCTATAGTAAATTATTCAAAAATTCATTTTTTACTGTCGCAAATTTTAAATACGCCAGGGATTGCCTTTTCTATAGTAAATTATTCAAAAAATTATTTTTTACTGTCTCAAATTTTAATTACGCCAGGGATTGCCTTTTCTATAGTAAATTATTCAAAAATTCATTTATTACTGTCTCAAATTTTAATTACGCCAGGGATTGCCTTTTCTATAGTAAATTCTGCAAAAAATAATTGTTTAGTGTGTCAAATTTTAATTACGCCAGGGATTGCCTTTTCTATAGTAAATTACTCAAAAATTAATTTTATACTGTCGCAAATTTTAATTACGCCAGGGATTGCCTTTTCTATAGTAAATTTTGCAAAAAATAATTTTTTACTGTCTCAAATTTTAATTACGCCAGGGATTGCCTTTTCTATAGTAAATTATTCAAAAAATAATTTTTTACTGTCGCAAATTTTAATTACGCCAGGGATTGCCTTTTGTATAGTAAATTATTCAAAATTAATTTTATACTGTCGCAAATTTTAATTACGCCAGGGATTGCCTTTTCTATAGTAAATTTTGCAAAAAATAATTTTTTACTGTCTCAAATTTTAATTACGCCAGGGATTGCCTTTTCTATAGTAAATTATTCAAAAAATAATTTTTTACTGTCTCAAATTTTAATTACGCCAGGGATTGCCTCTGCTATAGTAAATTATTGAAAAAATAATTTTTTACTGTCGCAAATTTTAATTACGCCAGGGATTGCCTTTTCTATAGTAAATTATTCAAAAAATAATTGTTTAGTGTCTCAAATTTTAATTACGCCAGGGATTGCCTTTTCTATAGTAAATTATTCAAAAAATAATTGTTTAGTGTCGCAAATTTTAATTACGCCAGGGTTTGCCTTTTCTATAGTAAATTATTCAAAAATAATTTTATACTGTCTCAAATTTTAATTACGCCAGGGATTGCCTTTTCTATAGTAAATTATTCAAAAAATAATTGTTTAGTGTCTCAAATTTTAATTACCCCAGGGATTGACTTTTCTATAGTAAATTATTCAAAAATTAATTTTTTACTGTCTCAAATTTTAATTACGCCAGGGATTGCCTTTTCTATAGTAAATTATTCAAAAAATAATTGTTTAGTGTCGCAAATTTTAATTACGCCAGGGTTTGCCTTTTCTATAGTAAATTATTCAAAAATAATTTTATACTGTCTCAAATTTTAATTACGCCAGGGATTGCCTTTTCTATAGTAAATTATTCAAAAAATAATTTTTTACTGTCGCAAATTTTAATTACGCCAGGGATTGCCTTTTGTATAGTAAATTATTCAAAAAATAATTGTTTAGTGTCGGAAATTTTAATTACGCCAGGGATTGCCTTTTCTATAGTAAATTATTCAAAAATTCTTTTTATACTGTCGCAAATTTTAAATACGCTAGGGATTGCCTTTTCTATAGTAAATTATTCAAAAAATAATTTTTTACTGTCGCAAATTTTAATTACGCCAGGGATTGCCTTTTCTATAGTAAATTATTCAAAAAATAATTTTTTACTGTCGCAAATTTTAAATACGCCCGGGATTGCCTTTTCTATAGTAAATTATTCAAAAAATAATTTTATACTGTCTCAAATTTTAATTACGCCAGGGATTGCCTTTTCTATAGTAAATTATTCAAAAAATAATTTTTTCTGTCACAAATTTTAATTACGCCAGGGATTGCCTTTTCTATAGTAAATTATTCAAAAATTCATTTTTTACTGTCGCAAATTTTAATTACGCCAGGGATTGCCTTTTCTATAGTAAATTATTCAAAAATTCATTTTTTACTGTTTCAAATTTTAATTACGCCAAGGATTGCCTTTTTTATAGTAAATTATTCGAAAAATAATTTTTTAGTGTCGCAAATTTTAATTACGCCAAGGATTGCCTTTTCTATAGTAAATTTTGCAAAAAATAATTGTTTAGTGTCGCAAATTTTAATTACGCCAGGGATTGCCTTCTCTATAGTAAATTATTCAAAAACTAATTGTTTACTGTTGCAAATTTTAAATACGCCAGGGATTGCCTTTTCTATAGTAAATTTTGCAAAAAATAATTGATTAGTGTCGGAAATTTTAATTACGCCAGGGATTGCCTTTTCTATAGTAAATTATTCAAAAATTCAAATTTTACTGTTGCAAATTTTAAATACGCCAGGCATTGCCTTTTGTATAGTAAATTATTCAAAAAATAATTTTTTCTGTCGCAAATTTTAATTACGCCAGGGATTGCCTTTTCTATAGTAAATTTTGCAAAAAATAATTGTTTAGTGTCGCAAATTTTAATTACGCCAGGGATTGCCTTTTCTATAGTAAATTGTTCAAAAATTCATTTTTTACTGTCGCAAATTTTAAATACGCTAGGGATTGCCTTTTCTATAGTAAATTATTCAAAAAATAATTTTTTACTGTCTCAAATTTTAATTACGCCAGGGATTGCCTTTTCTATAGTAAATTATTCAAAAATTCATTTTTTACTGTTGCAAATTTTAAATACGCCAGGGATTGCCTTTTCTATAGTAAATTATTCAAAAAACAATTTTATACTGTCGCAAATTTTAATTACGCCAGGGATTGCCTTTTCTATAGTAAATTATTCAAAAAATAATTTTTGCTGTCTCAAATTTTAATTACGCCAGGGACTGCCTTTTCTATAGTAAATTATTCAAAAATTCATTTTTTACTGTCGCAAATTTTAATTACGCCAGGGATTGCCTTTTCTATAGTAAATTATTCAAAAATTCATTTTTTACTGTTGCAAATTTTAATTACGCCAGGGATTGCCTTTTCTATATTAAATTATTCAAAAAATAATTTTTTAGTGTCGCAAATTTTAATTACGCCAGGGATTGCCTTTTCTATAGTAAATTTTGCAAAAAATAATTGTTTAGTGTCGCAAATTTTAATTACGCCAGGGATTGCCTTTTCTATAGTAAATTATTCAAAAACTAATTGTTTACTGTTGCAAATTTTAAATACGCCAGGGATTGCATTTTCTATAGCAAATTTTGCAAAAAATAATTGTTTAGTGTCGCAAATTTTAATTACGCCAGGGATTGCCTTTTCTATAGTAAATTATTCAAAAATTCATTATTTACTGTTGCAAATTTTAAATACGCCAGGGATTGCCTTTTGTATAGTAAATTATTCAAAAAATAATTTTTTCTGTCGCAAATTTTAATTACGCCAGGGATTGCCTTTTTTATAGTAAATTATACAAAAAATAATTGTTTACTGTCTCAAATTTTAATTACGCCAGGGATTGCCTTTTCTATAGTAAATTATTCAAAAAATAATTTTATACTGTCTCAAATTTTAATTACGCCAGGGATTGCCTTTTCTATAGTAAATTATTCAAAAAATAATTTTTTCTGTCACAAATTTTAATTACGCCAGGGATTGCCTTTTCTATAGTAAATTATTCAAAAAATAATTTTTTACTGTCTCAAATTTTAATTACGCCAGGGATTGCCTTTTCTATAGTAAATTTTGCAAAAAATAATTGTTTAGTGTCGCAAATTTTAATTACGCCAGGGATTGCCTTTTCTATAGTAAATTATTCAAAAACTAATTGTTCTCTGTTGCAAATTTTAAATACGCCAGGGATTGCCTTTTCTATAGTAAAGTTTGCAAAAAATAATTGATTAGTGTCGCAAATTTTAATTACGCCAGGGATTGCCTTTTCTATAGTAAATTATTCAAAAATTCATTTTTTACTGTTGCAAATTTTAAATACGCCAGGGATTGCCTTTTGTATAGTAAATTATTCAAAAAATAATTTTTTCTATCGCAAATTTTAATTACGCCAGGGATTGCCTTTCTATAGTAAATTTTGCAAAAAATAATTGTTTAGTGTCGCAAATTTTAATTACGCCAGGGATTGCCTTTTCTATAGTAAAATGTTCAAAAATTCATTTTTTACTGTCGCAAATTTTAAATACGCTAGGGATTGCCTTTTCTATAGTAAATTATTCAAAAAATAATTTTTTACTGTCTCAAATTTTAATTACGCCAGGGATTGCCTTTTCTATAGTAAATTATTCAAAAATTCATTTTTTACTGTCGCAAATTTTAAATACGCCAGGGATTGCCTTTTCTATAGTAAATTATTCAAAAAATAATTTTTTACTGTCTCAAATTTTAATTACGCCAGGGATTGCCTTTTCTATAGTAAATTTTGCAAAAAATAATTGTTTAGTGTCGCAAATTTTAATTACGCCAGGGATTGCCTTTTCTAAAGTAAATTATTCAAAAATTCATTTTTTACTGTCTCAGATTTTAATTACGCCAGGGATTGCCTTTTCTATAGTAAATTATTCAAAAAATAATTTTATACTGTCTCAATTTTTAATTACGCCAGGGATTGCCTTTTCTATAGTAAATTATTCAAAAAATAATTTTTTACTGTCTCAAATTTTAATTACGCCAGGGATTGCCTTTTCTATAGTAAATTATTCAAAAATTCATTTTTTACTGTCGCAAATTTTAATTACGCCAGGGATTGCCTTTTCTATAGCAAATTTTGCAAAAAATAATTGTTTAGTGTCGCAAATTTTAAATACGCCAGGGATTGCCTTTTTTATAGTAAATTATTCAAAAAATAATTTTTTCTGTCGCAAATTATAATTACGCCAGGGATTGCCTTTTCTATAGTAAATTATTCAAAAAATAATTTTTTCTGTCACAAATTTTAATTACGCCAGGGTTTGCCTTTTCTATAGTAAATTATTCAAAAAATAATTTTTTACTGTCTCAAATTTTAATTACGCCAGGGATTGCCTTTTCTATAGTAAATTTTGCAACAAATAATTGTTTAGTGTCGCAAATTTCAATTACGCCAGGGATTGCCTTTTCTATAGTAAATTATTCAAAAACTCATTTTTTACTGTCTCAAATTTTAATTACGCCAGGGATTGCCTTTTCTATAGTAAATTATTCAAAAACTCATTTTTTACTGTCGCAAATTTTAATTACGCCAGGGATTGCCTTTTCTATAGTAAATTATTCAAAAATTCATTTTTTACTGTTGCAAATTTTAATTACGCCAGGGATTGCCTTTTATATATTAAATTATTCAAAAAATAATTTTTTAGTGTCGCAAATTTTAATTACGCCAGGGATTGCCTTTTCTATAGTAAATTTTGCAAAAAATAATTGTTTAGTGTCGCAAATTTTAATTACGCCAGGGATTGCCTTTTCTATAGTAAATTATTCAAAAACTAATTGTTTACTGTTGCAAATTTTAAATACGCCAGGGATTGCATTTTCTATAGTAAATTTTGCAAAAAATAATTGTTTAGTGTCGCAAATTTTAATTACGCCAGGGATTGCCTTTTCTATAGTAAATTATTCAAAAATTCATTTTTTACTGTTGCAAATTTTAAATATGCCAGGGATTGCCTTTTGTATAGTAAATTATTCAAAAAATAATTTTTTCTGTCGCAAATTTTAATTACGCCAAGGATTGCCTTTTCTATAGAAAATTTTGCAAAAAATAATTGTTTAGTGTCGAAAATTTTAATTACGCCAGGGATTGCCTTTTCTATAGTAAATTATTCAAAAATTCATTTTATACTGTCGCAAATTTTAAATACGCTAGGGATTGCCTTTTCTATAGTAAATTATTCAAAAAATAATTTTTTACTCTCGCAAATTTTAATTACGCCAGGGATTGCCTTTTCTATAATAAATTATTCAAAAAATAATTTTTTACTGTCGCAAATTTTAAATACGCCCGGGATTGCCTTTTCTATAGTAAATTATTCAAAAAATAATTTTATACTGTCGCAGAATTTAATTACGCCAGGGATTGCCTTTTCTATAGTAAATTATTCAAAAAATAATTTTTTCTGTCACAAATTTTAATTACGCCAGGGATTGCCTTTTCTATAGTAAATTATTCAAAAAATAATTTTTTAGTGTCGCAAATTTTAATTACGCCAGGGATTGCCTTTTCTATAGTAAATTATTCAAAAATTCATTTTTTACTGTCGCAAATTTTAAATACGCCAGGGATTGCCTTTTCTATAGTAAATTTTGCAACAAATAATTTTTTACTGTTGCAAATTTTAAATACGCCAGGGATTGCCTTTTGTATAGTAAATTATTCAAAAAATAATTTTTTACTGTCTCAAATTTTAATTACGCCAGGGATTGCCTTTTCTATAGTAAATTTTGCAAAAAAATAATTGTTTAGGGTCGCAAATTTTAATTACGCCAGGGATTGCCTTTTCTATAGTAAATTATTCAAAAATTAATTTTTTCTGTCACAAATTTTAATTACGCCAGGGATTGCCTTTTCTATAGTAAATTATTCAAAAAATAATTTTTTACTGTCGCAAATTTTAATTACGCCAGGGATTGCCTTTTCTATAGTAAATTATTCAAAAAATAATTTTTTAGTGTCGCAAATTATAATTACGCCAGGGATTGCCTTTTCTATAGTAAATTATTCAAAAAATAATTTTATACTGTCGCAAATTTTAATTACGCCAGGGATTGCCTTTTCTATAGTAAATTTTGCAAAAAATAATTGTTTAGTGTCGCAAATTTTAATTACGCCAGGGATTGCCTTTTCTATAGTAAATTATTCAAAAATTCATTTTTTACTGTCTCAGATTTTAATTACGCCAGGGATTGCCTTTTCTATAGTAAATTATTCAAAAAATAATTTTATACTGTCTCAAATTTTAATTACGCCAGGGATTGCCTTTTCTATAGTAAATTATTCAAAAAATAATTTTTTACTGTCTGAAATTTTAATTACGCCAGGGATTGCCTTTTCTATAGTAAATTATTCAAAAATTCATTTTTTACTGTCGCAAATTTTAATTACGCCAGGGATTGCCTTTTCTATAGTAAATTTTGCAAAAAATAATTGTTTAGTGTCGCAAATTTTAAATACGCCAGGGATTGCCTTTTCTATAGTAAATTATTCAAAAAATATATTTTTTTCTGTCGCAAATTATAATTACGCCAGGGATTGCCTTTTCTATAGTAAATTATTCAAAAAATAATTTTATACTGTCGCAAATTTTAATTACGCCAGGGATTGCCTTTTCTATAGTAAATTATTCAAAAATTAATTTTTTTCTGTCGCAAATTTTAATTACGCCAGGGATTGCCTTTTCTATAGTAAATTATTCAAAAATTCATTTTTTACTGTCTCAAATTTTAATTACGCCAGGGATTGCCTTTTGTATAGTAAATTATTCAAAAAATAATTTTATACTGTCGCAAATTTTAATTACGCCAGGGATTGCCTTTTCTATAGTAAATTATTCAAAAAATAATTTTTTCTGTCACAAATTTTAATTACGCCAGGGATTGCCTTTTCTATAGTAAATTATTCAAAAAATAATTTTTTAGTGTCGCAAATTTTAATTACGCCAGGGATTGCCTTTTCTATAGTAAATTATTCAAAAATTCATTTTTTACTGTCGCAAATTTTAAATACGCCAGGGATTGCCTTTTCTATAGTAAATTTTGCAAAAAATAATTTTTTACTGTTGCAAATTTTAAATACGCCAGGGATTGCCTTTTGTATAGTAAATTATTCAAAAAATAATTTTTTACTGTCTCAAATTTTAATTACGCCAGGGATTGCCTTTTCTATAGTAAATTTTGCAAAAAAATAATTGTTTAGTGTCGCAAATTTTAATTACGCCAGGGATTGCCTTTTCTATAGTAAATTATTCAAAAAATAATTTTTTCTGTCACAAATTTTAATTACGCCAAGGATTGCCTTTTCTATAGTAAATTATTCAAAAAATAATTTTTTACTGTCGCAAATTTTAATTACGCCAGGGATTGCCTTTTCTATAGTAAATTATTCAAAAAATAATTTTTTAGTGTCGCAAATTATAATTACGCCAGGGATTGCCTTTTCTATAGTAAATTATTCAAAAAATAATTTTATACTGTCGCAAATTTTAATTACGCCAGGGATTGCCTTTTCTATAGTAAATTTTGCAAAAAATAATTGTTTAGTGTCGCAAATTTTAATTACGCCAGGGATTGCCTTTTCTATAGTAAATTATTCAAAAATTCATTTTTTACTGTCTCAGATTTTAATTACGCCAGTGATTGCCTTTTTTATAGTAAATTATTCAAAAAATAATTTTATACTGTCTCAAATTTTAATTACGCCAGGGATTGCCTTTTCTATAGTAAATTATTCAAAAAATAATTTTTTACTGTCTCAAATTTTAATTACGCCAGGGATTGCCTTTTCTGTAGTAAATTATTCAAAAATTCATTTTTTACTGTCGCAAATTTTAATTACGCCAGTGATTGCCTTTTCTATAGTAAATTTTGCAAAAAATAATTGTTTAGTGTCGCAAATTTTAAATACGCCAAGGATTGCCTTTTCTATAGTAAATTATTCAAAAAATTATTTTTTCTGTCGCAAATTATAATTACGCCAGGGATTGCCTTTTCTATAGTAAATTATTCAAAAAATAATTTTATACTGTCTCAAATTTTAATTACGCCAGGGATTGCCTTTTCTATAGTAAATAATTCAAAAATTCATTTTTTACTGTCTCAAATTTTAATTACGCCAGGGATTGCCTTTTGTATAGTAAATTATTCAAAAAATAATTTTATACTGTCGCAAATTTTAATTACGCCAGGGATTGCCTTTTCTATAGTAAATTATTCAAAAATTAATTTTTTTCTGTCGCAAATTTTAATTACGCCAGGGATTGCCTTTTCTATAGTAAATTATTCAAAAATTAATTTTTTTCTGTCGCAAATTTTAATTAAGCCAGGGATTGCCTTTTCTATAGTAAATTATTCAAAAATTCATTTTTTACTGTCGCAAACTTTAATTACTCCAAGGATTGCCTTTTCTATAGTAAATTATTCAAAAAATCATTTTTTACTGTCGCAAATTATAATTACGCCAGGGATTGCCTTTTCTATAGTAAATTATTCAAAAAATAATTTTTTCTGTCACAAATTTTAATTACGCCAAGGATTGCCTTTTCTATAGTAAATTATTCAAAAATTCATTTTTTACTGTCTCCAATTTTAATTACGCCAGGGATTGCCTTTTCTATAGTAAATTATTCAAAAATTCATTTTTTACTGTCTCAAATTTTATTTACGCCAGGGATTGCCTTTTCTATAGTAAATTATTCAAAAATTCATTTTTTACTGTCGCAAATTTTAAATACGCCAGGGATTGCCTTTTCTATAGTAAATTTTGCAAAAAATAATTTTTTACTGTTGCAAATTTTAAATACGCCAGGGATTGCCTTTTGTATAGTAAATTATTCAAAAAATAATTTTTTACTGTCTCAAATTTTAATTACGCCAGGGATTGCCTTTTCTAAGGTAAATTTTGCAAAAAATAATTGTTTAGTGTCGCAAATTTTAATTACGCCAGGGATTGCCTTTTCTATAGTAAATTATTCAAAAATTCATTTTTTACTGTCTCAGATTTTAATTACGCCAGGGATTGCCTTTTCTATAGTAAATTATTCAAAAAATAATTTTATACTGTCTCAATTTTTAATTACGCCAGGGATTGCCTTTTCTATAGTAAATTATTCAAAAAATAATTTTTTACTGTCTCAAATTTTAATTACGCCAGGGATTGCCTTTTCTATAGTAAATTATTCAAAAATTCATTTTTTTCTGTCGCAAATTTTAATTACGCCAGGGATTGCCTTTTCTATAGCAAATTTTGCAAAAAATAATTGTTTAGTGTCGCAAATTTTAAATACGCCAAGGATTGCCTTTTCTATAGTAAATTATTCAAAAAATTATTTTTTCTGTCGCAAATTATAATTACGCCAGGGATTGCCTTTTCTATAGTAAATTATTCAAAAAATAATTTTATACTGTCTCAAATTTTAATTACGCCAGGGATTGCCTTTTCTATAGTAAATAATTCAAAAATTCATTTTTTACTGTCTCAAATTTTAATTTCGCCAGGGATTGCCTTTTGTATAGTAAATTATTCAAAAAATAATTTTATACTGTCGCAAATTTTAATTACGCCAGGGATTGCCTTTTCTATAGTAAATTATTCAAAAATTAATTTTTTTCTGTCGCAAATTTTAATTACGCCAGGGATTGCCTTTTCTATAGTAAATTATTCAAAAATTAATTTTTTTCTGTCGCAAATTTTAATTAAGCCAGGGATTGCCTTTTCTATAGTAAATTATTCAAAAATTCATTTTTTACTGTCGCAAACTTTAATTACTCCAAGGATTGCCTTTTCTATAGTAAATTATTCAAAAAATCATTTTTTACTGTCGCAAATTATAATTACGCCAGGGATTGCCTTTTCTATAGTAAATTATTCAAAAAATAATTTTTTCTGTCACAAATTTTAATTACGCCAGGGATTGCCTTTTTTATAGTAAATTATTCAAAAAATAATTTTTTCTGTCGCAAATTATAATTACGCCAGGGATTGCCTTTTCTATAGTAAATTATTCAAAAAATAATTTTTTCTGTCACAAATTTTAATTACGCCAGGGTTTGCCTTTTCTATAGTAAATTATTCAAAAAATAATTTTTTACTGTCTCAAATTTTAATTACGCCAGGGATTGCCTTTTCTATAGTAAATTTTGCAACAAATAATTGTTTAGTGTCGCAAATTTCAATTACGCCAGGGATTGCCTTTTCTATAGTAAATTATTCAAAAACTCATTTTTTACTGTCTCAAATTTTAATTACGCCAGGGATTGCCTTTTCTATAGTAAATTATTCAAAAACTCATTTTTTACTGTCGCAAATTTTAATTACGCCAGGGATTGCCTTTTCTATAGTAAATTATTCAAAAATTCATTTTTTACTGTTGCAAATTTTAATTACGCCAGGGATTGCCTTTTATATATTAAATTATTCAAAAAATAATTTTTTAGTGTCGCAAATTTTAATTACGCCAGGGATTGCCTTTTCTATAGTAAATTTTGCAAAAAATAATTGTTTAGTGTCGCAAATTTTAATTACGCCAGGGATTGCCTTTTCTATAGTAAATTATTCAAAAACTAATTGTTTACTGTTGCAAATTTTAAATACGCCAGGGATTGCATTTTCTATAGTAAATTTTGCAAAAAATAATTTTTTAGTGTCGCAAATTTTAATTACGCCAGGGATTGCCTTTTCTATAGTAAATTATTCAAAAGTTCATTTTTTACTGTTGCAAATTTTAAATATGCCAGGGATTGCCTTTTGTATAGTAAATTATTCAAAAAATAATTTTTTCTGTCGCAAATTTTAATTACGCCAAGGATTGCCTTTTCTATAGTAAATTTTGCAAAAAATAATTGTTTAGTGTCGAAAATTTTAATTACGCCAGGGATTGCCTTTTCTATAGTAAATTATTCAAAAATTCATTTTATACTGTCGCAAATTTTAAATACGCTAGGGATTGCCTTTTCAATAGTAAATTATTCAAAAAATAATTTTTTACTCTCGCAAATTTTAATTACGCCAGGGATTGCCTTTTCTATAGTAAATTATTCAAAAAATAATTTTTTACTGTCGCAAATTTTAAATACGCCCGGGATTGCCTTTTCTATAGTAAATTATTCAAAAAATAATTTTATACTGTCGCAGATTTTAATTACGCCAGGGATTGCCTTTTCTATAGTAAATTATTCAAAAAATAATTTTTTCTGTCACAAATTTTAATTACGCCAGGGATTGCCTTTTCTATAGTAAATTATTCAAAAAATAATTTTTTAGTGTCGCAAATTTTAATTACGCCAGGGATTGCCTTTTCTATAGTAAATTATTCAAAAATTCATTTTTTACTGTCGCAAATTTTAAATACGCCAGGGATTGCCTTTTCTATAGTAAATTTTGCAACAAATAATTTTTTACTGTTGCAAATTTTAAATACGCCAGGGATTGCCTTTTGTATAGTAAATTATTCAAAAAATAATTTTTTACTGTCTCAAATTTTAATTACGCCAGGGATTGCCTTTTCTATAGTAAATTTTGCAAAAAAATAATTGTTTAGTGTCGCAAATTTTAATTACGCCAGGGATTGCCTTTTCTATAGTAAATTATTCAAAAATTAATTTTTTCTGTCACAAATTTTAATTACGCCAGGGATTGCCTTTTCTATAGTAAATTATTCAAAAAATAATTTTTTACTGTCGCAAATTTTAATTACGCCAGGGATTGCCTTTTCTATAGTAAATTATTCAAAAAATAATTTTTTAGTGTCGCAAATTATAATTACGCCAGGGATTGCCTTTTCTATAGTAAATTATTCAAAAAATAATTTTATACTGTCGCAAATTTTAATTACGCCAGGGGATTGCCTTTTCTATAGTAAATTTTGCAAAAAATAATTGTTTAGTGTCGCAAATTTTAATTACGCCAGGGATTGCCTTTTCTATAGTAAATTATTCAAAAATTCATTTTTTCTGTCACAAATTTTAATTACGCCAGGGATTGCCTTTTCTATAGTAAATTATTCAAAAAATAATTTTTTAGTGTCGCAAATTTTAATTACGCCAGGGATTGCCTTTTCTATAGTAAATTATTCAAAAATTCATTTTTTACTGTCGCAAATTTTAAATACGCCAGGGATTGCCTTTTCTATAGTAAATTTTGCAACAAATAATTTTTTACTGTTGCAAATTTTAAATACGCCAGGGATTGCCTTTTGTATAGTAAATTATTCAAAAAATAATTTTTTACTGTCTCAAATTTTAATTACGCCAGGGATTGCCTTTTCTATAGTAAATTTTGCAAAAAAATAATTGTTTAGTGTCGCAAATTTTAATTACGCCAGGGATTGCCTTTTCTATAGTAAATTATTCAAAAATTAATTTTTTCTGTCACAAATTTTAATTACGCCAGGGATTGCCTTTTCTATAGTAAATTATTCAAAAAATAATTTTTTACTGTCGCAAATTTTAATTACGCCAGGGATTGCCTTTTCTATAGTAAATTATTCAAAAAATAATTTTTTAGTGTCGCAAATTATAATTACGCCAGGGATTGCCTTTTCTATAGTAAATTATTCAAAAAATAATTTTATACTGTCGCAAATTTTAATTACGCCAGGGATTGCCTTTTCTATAGTAAATTTTGCAAAAAATAATTGTTTAGTGTCGCAAATTTTAATTACGCCAGGGATTGCCTTTTCTATAGTAAATTATTCAAAAATTCATTTTTTACTGTCTCAGATTTTAATTACGCCAGGGATTGCCTTTTCTATAGTAAATTATTCAAAAAATAATTTTATACTGTCTCAAATTTTAATTACGCCAGGGATTGCCTTTTCTATAGTAAGTTATTCAAAAAATAATTTTTTACTGTCTGAAATTTTAATTACGCCAGGGATTGCCTTTTCTATAGTAAATTATTCAAAAATTCATTTTTTACTGTCGCAAATTTTAATTACGCCAGGGATTGCCTTTTCTATAGTAAATTTTGCAAAAAATAATTGTTTAGTGTCGCAAATTTTAAATACGCCAGGGATTGCCTTTTCTATAGTAAATTATTCAAAAAATAATTTTTTCTGTCGCAAATTATAATTACGCCAGGGATTGCCTTTTCTATAGTAAATTATTCAAAAAATAATTTTATACTGTCGCAAATTTTAATTACGCCAGGGATTGCCTTTTCTATAGTAAATTATTCAAAAATTAATTTTTTTCTGTCGCAAATTTTAATTACGCCAGGGATTGCCTTTTCTATAGTAAATTATTCAAAAATTCATGTTTTACTGTCTCAAATTTTAATTACGCCAGGGATTGCCTTTTGTATAGTAAATTATTCAAAAAATAATTTTATACTGTCGCAAATTTTAATTACGCCAGGGATTGCCTTTTCTATAGTAAATTATTCAAAAAATAATTTTTTCTGTCACAAATTTTAATTACGCCAGGGATTGCCTTTTCTATAGTAAATTATTCAAAAAATAATTTTTTAGTGTCGCAAATTTTAATTACGCCAGGGATTGCCTTTTCTATAGTAAATTATTCAAAAATTCATTTTTTACTGTCGCAAATTTTAAATACGCCAGGGATTGCCTTTTCTATAGTAAATTTTGCAAAAAATAATTTTTTACTGTTGCAAATTTTAAATACGCCAGGGATTGCCTTTTGTATAGTAAATTATTCAAAAAATAATTTTTTACTGTCTCAAATTTTAATTACGCCAGGGATTGCCTTTTCTATAGTAAATTTTGCAAAAAAATAATTGTTTAGTGTCGCAAATTTTAATTACGCCAGGGATTGCCTTTTCTATAGTAAATTATTCAAAAAATAATTTTTTCTGTCACAAATTTTAATTACGCCAAGGATTGCCTTTTCTATAGTAAATTATTCAAAAAATAATTTTTTACTGTCGCAAATTTTAATTACGCCAGGGATTGCCTTTTCTATAGTAAATTATTCAAAAAATAATTTTTTAGTGTCGCAAATTATAATTACGCCAGGGATTGCCTTTTCTATAGTAAATTATTCAAAAAATAATTTTATACTGTCGCAAATTTTAACTACGCCAGGGATTGCCTTTTCTATAGTAAATTTTGCAAAAAATAATTGTTTAGTGTCGCAAATTTTAATTACGCCAGGGATTGCCTTTTCTATAGTAAATTATTCAAAAATTCATTTTTTACTGTCTCAGATTTTAATTACGCCAGGGATTGCCCTTTTTATAGTAAATTATTCAAAAAATAATTTTATACTGTCTCAAATTTTAATTACGCCAGGGATTGCCTTTTTTATAGTAAATTATTCAAAAAATAATTTTTTACTGTCGCAAATTTTAATTACGCCAGGGATTGCCTTTTCTATAGTAAATTATTCAAAAAATAATTTTTTAGTGTCGCAAATTATAATTACGCCAGGGATTTCCTTTTCTATAGTAAATTATTCAAAAAATAATTTTATACTGTCGCAAATTTTAATTACGCCAAGGATTGCCTTTTCTATAGTAAATTTTGCAAAAAATAATTGTTTAGTGTCGCAAATTTTAATTACGCCAGGGATTGCCTTTTCTATAGTAAATTATTCAAAAATTCATTTTTTACTGTCTCAGATTTTAATTACGCCAGGGATTGCCTTTTCTATAGTAAATTATTCAAAAAATAATTTTATACTGTCTCAAATTTTAATTACGCCAGGGATTGCCTTTTCTATAGTAAATTATTCAAAAAATAATTTTTTACTGTCTGAAATTTTAATTACGCCAGGGATTGCCTTTTCTATAGTAAATTATTCAAAAATTCATTTTTTACTGTCGCAAATTTTAATTACGCCAGGGATTGCCTTTTCTATAGTAAATTTTGCAAAAAATAATTGTTTAGTGTCGCAAATTTTAAATACGCCAGGGATTGCCTTTTCTATAGTAAATTATTCAAAAAATAATTTTTTCTGTCGCAAATTATAATTACGCCAGGGATTGCCTTTTCTATAGTAAATTATTCAAAAAATAATTTTATACTGTCGCAAATTTTAATTACGCCAGGGATTGCCTTTTCTATAGTAAATTATTCAAAAATTAATTTTTTTCTGTCGCAAATTTTAATTACGCCAGGGATTGCCTTTTCTATAGTAAATTATTCAAAAATTCATTTTTTACTGTCTCAAATTTTAATTACGCCAGGGATTGCCTTTTGTATAGTAAATTATTCAAAAAATAATTTTATACTGTCGCAAATTTTAATTACGCCAGGGATTGCCTTTTCTATAGTAAATTATTCAAAAAATAATTTTATACTGTCTCAAATTTTAATTACGCCAGGGATTGCCTTTTCTATAGTAAATAATTCAAAAATTCATTTTTTACTGTCTCAAATTTTAATTACGCCAGGGATTGCCTTTTGTATAGTAAATTATTCAAAAAATAATTTTATACTGTCGCAAATTTTAATTACGCCAGGGATTGCCTTTTCTATAGTAAATTATTCAAAAATTAATTTTTTTCTGTCGCAAATTTTAATTACGCCAGGGATTGCCTTTTCTATAGTAAATTATTCAAAAATTAATTTTTTTCTGTCGCAAATTTTAATTAAGCCAGGGATTGCCTTTTCTATAGTAAATTATTCAAAAATTCATTTTTTACTGCCGCAAACTTTAATTACTCCAAGGATTGCCTTTTCTATAGTAAATTATTCAAAAAATCATTTTTTACTGTCGCAAATTATAATTACGCCAGGGATTGCCTTTTCTATAGTAAATTATTCAAAAAATAATTTTTTCTGTCACAAATTTTAATTACGCCAGGGATTGCCTTTTCTATAGTAAATTATTCAAAAATTCATTTTTTACTGTCTCAAATTTTAATTACGCCAGGGATTGCCTTTTCTATAGTAAATTATTCAAAAATTCATTTTTTACTGTCTCAAATTTTAATTACGCCAGGGATTGCCTTTTCTATAGTAAATTATTCAAAAATTCATTTTTTACTGTCGCAAATTTTAATTACGCCAGGGATTGCCTTTTCTATAGTAAATTATTCAAAAATTCATTTTTTACTGTCTCAAATTTTAATTACGCCAGGGATTGCCTTTTCTATAGTAAATTATTCAAAAATTCATTTTTTACTGTCTCAAATTTTAATTACGCCAGGGATTGCCTTTTGTATAGTAAATTATTCAAAAAATAATTTTTTACTGTCGCAAATTTTAATTACGCCAGGGATTGCCTTTTCTATAGTAAATTATTCAAAAATTAATTTTTTACTGTCGCAAATTTTAATTACGCCAGGGATTGCCTTTTCTATAGTAAATTATTCAAAAAATAATTTTTACTGTCTCAAATTTTAATTACGCCAGGGATTGCCTTTTCTATAGTAAATTATTCAAAAAATAATTTTTTACTGTCTCAAATTTTAATTACGCCAGGGATTGCCTTTTCTATAGTAAATTTTGCAAAAAATAATTTTTTACTTTCGCAAATTATAATTACGCCAGGGATTGCCTTTTCTATAGTAAATTTTGCAAAAAATAATTGTTTAGTGTCGCAAATTTTAATTACGCCAGGGATTGCCTTTTCTATAGTAAATTATTCAAAAATTCATTTTTTACTGTCTCAGATTTTAATTACGCCAGGGATTGCCTTTTTTATAGTAAATTATTCAAAAAATAATTTTATACTATCTCAAATTTTAATTACGCCAGGGATTGCCTTTTTTATAGTAAATTATTCAAAAAATAATTTTTTACTGTCGCAAATTTTAATTACGCCAGGGATTGCCTTTTCTATAGTAAATTATTCAAAAAATAATTTTTTAGTGTCGCAAATTATAATTACGCCAGGGATTGCCTTTTCTATAGTAAATTATTCAAAAAATAATTTTATACTGTCGCAAATTTTAATTACGCCAGGGATTGCCTTTTCTATAGTAAATTTTGCAAAAAATAATTGTTTAGTGTCGCAAATTTTAATTACGCCAGGGATTGCCTTTTCTATAGTAAATTATTCAAAAATTCATTTTTTACTGTCTCAGATTTTAATTACGCCAGGGATTGCCTTTTCTATAGTAAATTATTCAAAAAATAATTTTATCCTGTCTCAAATTTTAATTACGCCAGGGATTGCCTTTTCTATAGTAAATTATTCAAAAAATAATTTTTTACTGTCTGAAATTTTAATTACGCCAGGGATTGCCTTTTCTATAGTAAATTATTCAAAAATTCATTTTTTACTGTCGCAAATTTTAATTACGCCAGGGATTGCTTTTCTATAGTAAATTTTGCAAAAAATAATTGTTTAGTGTCGCAAATTTTAAATACGCCAGGGATTGCCTTTTCTATAGTAAATTATTCAAAAAATAATTTTTTCTGTCGGAAATTATAATTACGCCAGGGATTGCCTTTTCTATAGTAAATTATTCAAAAAATAATTTTATACTGTCGCAAATTTTAATTACGCCAGGGATTGCCTTTTCTATAGTAAATTATTCAAAAATTAATTTTTTTCTGTCGCAAATTTTAATTACGCCAGGGATTGCCTTTTCTATAGTAAATTATTCAAAAATTCATTTTTTACTGTCTCAAATTTTAATTACGCCAGGGATTGCCTTTTGTATAGTAAATTATTCAAAAAATAATTTTATACTGTCGCAAATTTTAATTACGCCAGGGATTGCCTTTTCTATAGTAAATTATTCAAAAAATAATTTTATACTGTCTCAAATTTTAATTACGCCAGGGATTGCCTTTTCTATAGTAAATAATTCAAAAATTCATTTTTTACTGTCTCAAATTTTAATTACGCCAGGGATTGCCTTTTGTATAGTAAATTATTCAAAAAATAATTTTATACTGTCGCAAATTTTAATTACGCCAGGGATTGCCTTTTCTATAGTAAATTATTCAAAAATTAATTTTTTTCTGTCGCAAATTTTAATTACGCCAGGGATTGCCTTTTCTATAGTAAATTATTCAAAAATTAATTTTTTTCTGTCGCAAATTTTAATTAAGCCAGGGATTGCCTTTTCTATAGTAAATTATTCAAAAAATCATTTTTTACTGCCGCAAACTTTAATTACTCCAAGGATTGCCTTTTCTATAGTAAATTATTCAAAAAATCATTTTTTACTGTCGCAAATTATAATTACGCCAGGGATTGCCTTTTCTATAGTAAATTATTCAAAAAATAATTTTTTCTGTCACAAATTTTAATTACGCCAGGGATTGCCTTTCTATAGTAAATTATTCAAAAATTCATTTTTTACTGTCTCAAATTTTAATTACGCCAGGGATTGCCTTTTCTATAGTAAATTATTCAAAAATTCATTTTTTACTGTCTCAAATTTTAATTACGCCAGGGATTGCCTTTTCTATATTAAATTATTCAAAAATTCATTTTTTACTGTCGCAAATTTTAATTACGCCAGGGATTGCCTTTTCTATAGTAAATTATTCAAAAATTCATTTTTTACTCTCTCAAATTTTAATTACGCCAGGGATTGCCTTTTCTATAGTAAATTATTCAAAAATTCATTTTTTACTGTCTCAAATTTTAATTACGCCAGGGATTGCCTTTTCTATAGTAAATTATTCAAAAAATCATTTTTTACTGTCGCAAATTATAATTACGCCAGGGATTGCCTTTTCTATAGTAAATTATTCAAAAAATAATTTTTTCTGTCACAAATTTTAATTACGCCAGGGATTGCCTTTTCTATAGTAAATTATTCAAAAATTCATTTTTTACTGTCTCAAATTTTAATTACGCCAGGGATTGCCTTTTCTATAGTAAATTATTCAAAAATTCATTTTTTACTGTCTCAAATTTTAATTACGCCAGGGATTGCCTTTTGTATAGTAAATTATTCAAAAATTCATTTTTTACTGTCGCAAATTTTAATTACGCCAGGGATTGCCTTTTCTATAGTAAATTATTCAAAAATTAATTTTTTACTGTCGCAAATTTTAATTACGCCAGGGATTGCCTTTTGTATAGTAAATTATTCAAAAATTCATTTTTTACTGTCGCAAATTTTAATTACGCCAGGGATTGCCTTTTCTATAGTAAATTATTCAAAAATTAATTTTTTACTGTCGCAAATTTTAATTACGCCAGGGATTGCCTTTTCTATAGTAAATTATTCAAAAATTCATTTTTTACTCTCTCAAATTTTAATTACGCCAGGGATTGCCTTTTCTATAGTAAATTATTCAAAAATTCATTTTTTACTGTCTCAAATTTTAATTACGCCAGGGATTGCCTTTTCTATAGTAAATTATTCAAAAAATCATTTTTTACTGTCGCAAATTATAATTACGCCAGGGATTGCCTTTTCTATAGTAAATTATTCAAAAAATAATTTTTTCTGTCACAAATTTTAATTACGCCAGGGATTGCCTTTTCTATAGTAAATTATTCAAAAATTCATTTTTTACTGTCTCAGATTTTAATTACGCCAGGGATTGCCTTTTCTATAGTAAATTATTCAAAAAATAATTTTATCCTGTCTCAAATTTTAATTACGCCAGGGATTGCCTTTTCTATAGTAAATTATTCAAAAAATAATTTTTTACTGTCTGAAATTTTAATTACGCCAGGGATTGCCTTTTCTATAGTAAATTATTCAAAAATTCATTTTTTACTGTCGCAAATTTTAATTACGCCAGGGATTGCTTTTCTATAGTAAATTTTGCAAAAAATAATTGTTTAGTGTCGCAAATTTTAAATACGCCAGGGATTGCCTTTTCTATAGTAAATTATTCAAAAAATAATTTTTTCTGTCGGAAATTATAATTACGCCAGGGATTGCCTTTTCTATAGTAAATTATTCAAAAAATAATTTTATACTGTCGCAAATTTTAATTACGCCAGGGATTGCCTTTTCTATAGTAAATTATTCAAAAATTAATTTTTTTCTGTCGCAAATTTTAATTACGCCAGGGATTGCCTTTTCTATAGTAAATTATTCAAAAATTCATTTTTTACTGTCTCAAATTTTAATTACGCCAGGGATTGCCTTTTGTATAGTAAATTATTCAAAAAATAATTTTATACTGTCGCAAATTTTAATTACGCCAGGGATTGCCTTTTCTATAGTAAATTATTCAAAAAATAATTTTATACTGTCTCAAATTTTAATTACGCCAGGGATTGCCTTTTCTATAGTAAATAATTCAAAAATTCATTTTTTACTGTCTCAAATTTTAATTACGCCAGGGATTGCCTTTTGTATAGTAAATTATTCAAAAAATAATTTTATACTGTCGCAAATTTTAATTACGCCAGGGATTGCCTTTTCTATAGTAAATTATTCAAAAATTAATTTTTTTCTGTCGCAAATTTTAATTACGCCAGGGATTGCCTTTTCTATAGTAAATTATTCAAAAATTAATTTTTTTCTGTCGCAAATTTTAATTAAGCCAGGGATTGCCTTTTCTATAGTAAATTATTCAAAAATTCATTTTTTACTGCCGCAAACTTTAATTACTCCAAGGATTGCCTTTTCTATAGTAAATTATTCAAAAAATCATTTTTTACTGTCGCAAATTATAATTACGCCAGGGATTGCCTTTTCTATAGTAAATTATTCAAAAAATAATTTTTTCTGTCACAAATTTTAATTACGCCAGGGATTGCCTTTCTATAGTAAATTATTCAAAAATTCATTTTTTACTGTCTCAAATTTTAATTACGCCAGGGATTGCCTTTTCTATAGTAAATTATTCAAAAATTCATTTTTTACTGTCTCAAATTTTAATTACGCCAGGGATTGCCTTTTCTATAGTAAATTATTCAAAAATTCATTTTTTACTGTCGCAAATTTTAATTACGCCAGGGATTGCCTTTTCTATAGTAAATTATTCAAAAATTCATTTTTTACTCTCTCAAATTTTAATTACGCCAGGGATTGCCTTTTCTATAGTAAATTATTCAAAAATTCATTTTTTACTGTCTCAAATTTTAATTACGCCAGGGATTGCCTTTTCTATAGTAAATTATTCAAAAAATCATTTTTTACTGTCGCAAATTATAATTACGCCAGGGATTGCCTTTTCTATAGTAAATTATTCAAAAAATAATTTTTTCTGTCACAAATTTTAATTACGCCAGGGATTGCCTTTTCTATAGTAAATTATTCAAAAATTCATTTTTTACTGTCTCAAATTTTAATTACGCCAGGGATTGCCTTTTCTATAGTAAATTATTCAAAAATTCATTTTTTACTGTCTCAAATTTTAATTACGCCAGGGATTGCCTTTTGTATAGTAAATTATTCAAAAATTCATTTTTTACTGTCGCAAATTTTAATTACGCCAGGGATTGCCTTTTCTATAGTAAATTATTCAAAAATTAATTTTTTACTGTCGCAAATTTTAATTACGCCAGGGATTGCCTTTTCTATAGTAAATTATTCAAAAAATAATTTTTACTGTCTCAAATTTTAATTACGCCAGGGATTGCCTTTTCTATAGTAAATTATTCAAAAAATAATTTTTTACTGTCTCAACTTTTAATTACGCCAGGGATTGCCTTTTCTATAGTAAATTTTGCAAAAAATAATTTTTTACTTTCGCAAATTATAATTACGCCAGGGATTGCCTTTTCTATAGTAAATTTTGCAAAAAATAATTGTTTAGTGTCGCAAATTTTAATTACGCCAGGGATTGCCTTTTCTATAGTAAATTATTCAAAAATTCATTTTTTACTGTCTCAGATTTTAATTACGCCAGGGATTGCCTTTTTTATAGTAAATTATTCAAAAATAATTTTATACTATCTCAAATTTTAATTACGCCAGGGATTGCCTTTTTTATAGTAAATTATTCAAAAAATAATTTTTTACTGTCGCAAATTTTAATTACGCCAGGGATTGCCTTTTCTATAGTAAATTATTCAAAAAATAATTTTTTAGTGTCGCAAATTATAATTACGCCAGGGATTGCCTTTTCTATAGTAAATTATTCAAAAAATAATTTTATACTGTCGCAAATTTTAATTACGCCAGGGATTGCCTTTTCTATAGTAAATTTTGCAAAAAATAATTGTTTAGTGTCGCAAATTTTAATTACGCCAGGGATTGCCTTTTCTATAGTAAATTATTCAAAAATTCATTTTTTACTGTCTCAGATTTTAATTACGCCAGGGATTGCCTTTTCTATAGTAAATTATTCAAAAAATAATTTTATCCTGTCTCAAATTTTAATTACGCCAGGGATTGCCTTTTCTATAGTAAATTATTCAAAAAATAATTTTTTACTGTCTGAAATTTTAATTACGCCAGGGATTGCCTTTTCTATAGTAAATTATTCAAAAATTCATTTTTTACTGTCGCAAATTTTAATTACGCCAGGGATTGCTTTTCTATAGTAAATTTTGCAAAAAATAATTGTTTAGTGTCGCAAATTTTAAATACGCCAGGGATTGCCATTTCTATAGTAAATTATTCAAAAAATAATTTTTTCTGTCGGAAATTATAATTACGCCAGGGATTGCCTTTTCTATAGTAAATTATTCAAAAAATAATTTTATACTGTCGCAAATTTTAATTACGCCAAGGATTGCCTTTTCTATAGTAAATTATTCAAAAATTAATTTTTTTCTGTCGCAAATTTTAATTACGCCAGGGATTGCCTTTTGTATAGTAAATTATTCAAAAATTCATTTTTTACTGTCGCAAATTTTAATTACGCCAGGGATTGCCTTTTCTATAGTAAATTATTCAAAAATTAATTTTTTACTGTCGCAAATTTTAATTACGCCAGGGATTGCCTTTTCTATAGTAAATTATTCAAAAAATAATTTTTACTGTCTCAAATTTTAATTACGCCAGGGATTGCCTTTTCTATAGTAAATTATTCAAAAAATAATTTTTTACTGTCTCAAATTTTA
>CAWVNZ010001137.1:0-31067 GCA_963930735.1 Dioctria linearis
ATCATTTCCGAGTAAATTTGTGATTGGGCCTAACATTTAAGCGAAGTCTGGAAAGAATTTCCTGTAGTAATTGGCAGGTCCAAAAAATTACTGAACTTGCCTTACTGTTCTGGTGACAGGAAATGTTTTGACGCAGGACGTCTTACCTGTGTCTCGTAGTGCACCTTCTCTATAACATTTATGTCCTAGATAAACACACTTCTCTTCTTAGAAAATGGCACATTTCTGGCTGCAGATTTAAGTCGATCTATCTCAACTTGTCGAAGACTTTTCTCGAATTTTCGTTGTGGTCGTTTAAACTTTTACCATAGACGACAATGTCATCTAAGTAAACGAAACACACGAGGACTTGTAGGCTTGTCAGGATGAAATTTTATTAGGTGTTGGGGGCTCCTTTGTGCCCGAATGGCTTACGCTTAAACTAGTAGTGCCCATAACTTGTACTGAAAGCAGTTCTATGTCGATCGTTTTTGGCGACAAGAACTTGGTGATATCCGTTGGCCAAATCGAGTGTGGTGAACTACCTGGCATGACCTAATTTGTCAAGAATATCCTCGATTCGGTGTAGTGGAAATGCATCACAAATTGTCTTTTCGTTTAATTTACGAAAGTCGACAACGACGCTCCACATTTTCTCACCGTCAGGTCACGTTTCCTTGGTGACAACTAGTAGAGGTGAATTCAAAGGGTTGTTACTAGACTGGACTATCCCACTATCTAGCAGTTCCTTTAGCTGCGCATTAATAACCTTCCGCTATGTTTCAGGTAAGCGGTACATTTTCTAACTGATTGGTGCTTGATCTATGCACCAATGTAATATTATGGGTTATCGGATTTGTATAGGTGAGCTTGTCACCTTTGTGGAAGATGATATCGCTGTACTCTTCGCAGAGCTCTGATATCGAAATTTTCTCTTCCGCGGTTAATTTAGGGTCTAGGCTGAGTTCTTGCTCTAGCCTAGTAATACGTGGGTATTGATTTGGATCTTCCGGAGTCTCATAATCCGGGTATAAATTTCGTACATGTTGGAGAGTTGCTCTTTTTTCAGCTGAACCTTCAATTACCTTTTTTTTCCTCTTGTTTACCCCTAAGTAGATGGGGTTTATCTGATTCCTTTTGAGGCTTTATTTCGTTGTTTTTAGCATGTTGCAGGGTAATTGCTTCCTGCTTGGTTGATGGGTGAGTTTGGTACACCTGTGTGGTCTTTACCTTATGTTGTGTGGGTTACTCAAGCGCATCTGTGCTGGTGAGATTTAACCATGTAGCATTTTGTGTGCTGTATGACGGTGGAGTAATATGTACCTTTACCATTGGCGTTAGCGGCTCACTACTGTTTTTGTATGGGCGTTGTTTGTTTATAAAATGACTTATGCCTAGAGATTTTGGACGGAAGAGCTATATGCACCTTTTTTGCACACTTTACACACTTAGTTCCGTCTGTTTTGTTATCTGATAGTGTCTTTGTATTTGGTATGGGAATATCCGTTCTTTTGTGGTCTTTGCGTCTGTTAATGGGATTACTGTGTAGTCGTTTTATGGATACAGCTGTAATTTTAAACTGTGTATAACTACTTGGTGACAGTTGGCGCTCAGAATACTAACTAACCATCATTAGTTCTGCTCCAACAAACTGTTTGCCAAGAAGACTTCATCGTTTATCTCTTGGAATAAACAGAGCATTTCTTCTTGACTTTTAACGGGATTGGGGCAGCAATTTTAGACCGCGCAGGTATAAATATCTGTTCCTTAATGTGTAACAAAGAGCTTGTCAGCCGAAAGATCTACCTAAATTCACTTGTACCTGAATGTAGATACATACTGCATCCGACACCTCTTTGCCACAAAACCATCGCGGGATTATCGTGGGTGGCTGCACAGCAAATATGCCGATAGCGATCAGCCGGCTTGGGGTGGTTCTTGCCACCCACATCCCTTGATGCTTGTTAAGCTGTGCATAATTAGGAAAAATTTTGACTTCGGACAGACGGACGGACATTTAAAAAAAAAGGACTTGAGTGTGTGACTGTAGACGGACAGACGGACAGAAAAAAAAGATCTATGTAGGCTTCATTCTCCCTTGTGGAACCTGAAAGCCTAGAAAGAAGAGAATTTACTTTATTAAATGCTGCAAAGAAAAGAAGAACGGAAGACCTCAGCAACGCCGCACAAGTGCTAATTCCCCCGGAGAATTTTCAAACGCTGGCAGATGAATGATTGAGAGAGAGAGGACGCTGGCAGATGAATGATTGAGAGAGAGAGGGTGAGAGAGTTGAGAGGGGGGAGTCTCCGATGCTGTTGAGACCACGGCTTTTTGGTAATATTGGGCCCAATCGCCCCCATCCACCCTGGCTAAGCCTCCAAGGCCGTACCAAAATGCTCAGCTCCATTGTGTGCAAACGCCGATCCATCAGGCCTTCACCTCCCTCGCACGGAATTTACTCACTCATTTCTGTATGTGGACCCATGTGCACAAAAAAAATTTATTTAACGAAAGAAAAAACAAAGAAAGAACTCAAATTTGAAGAGAGCACAGCAATAAAGCTCATTTTATTTCCGTGGAGCATCCACCGTTTATCCTTACTCTTTCTCTTTTATACACTACCAAAATCCGTAATATTCTTAGCATTAGCCTAGCCTAAGATACCCCTACTGACTGACCTTAATCTACAATCCTTAACAATAGCCTAGCCTAAGGTAGTCCTAAGGGCTGACATGAATCTATCTTACCTATGCTAAGTACGCTAAAAGAAATCTTGAGATACTAAATTAACAATACAAAAGAAAATGATGATGCAAAAAACCTACCTAATTCACACGACAAAAGGTACGTTACCCTAAGACCAGGCGGAGATTACTCCACCTTCACATGCTTTTCCTCCACCAAGTTACGTATGGAACCTTAGCCCAGAATGGTTCTATACTTTATTAACAGTCTAAACCTATAAATGGAGCAAATTCAACGGGGACTCACAATAGATCTTTCACGTCGCAGTAATTGTGAGGCTAACGTCTATACACCCCTTCGCAAATCTAATCTAATCTACCCTAAGCCAAGAAATCCCACGCCGGCTGGAACTGATGATTTGATTTAGCTGTTGTGCACCCCTCTTATTCCAGGTATATGACGCAACAGCAGACTCACAGCACTATGTGGGCTCATTGTCCTCTTTTTTGTTATCCTTTTCACCCTCTGTTTGGGAATGCTCTCGGAGTTTCTTTCTTTTAAACTTTCATTGGGTGCATTGACCTCTTTTTTTTTTACTTTTGTTACTTGCTTGTTACTTAACTAATCATTTTCATTTTTCTAAAATTTCTTCTCTCGTTTATTCACTTTTACCTAATTAAAATTTTTCTGATTATCACTTAACATAATATTTATTTATATCATGTCGTCCTTTCTCATGATTTTCGGGATGAATGGCGGAACATTTGCACTAGCAACTCAGCACGTGCGCGAATAATTTAAAAAAGAACACAACAAGATTCACTGGGTCCTTCAATTCGCGTGCAAAAAATAAAACTCCAATTTCTTGTTTTCAGGCAAAAAATCATAGTCTAACTTTAGAGAATAACAAGTGAGCAAAATCAAAGTCACTGTACTAACAATAACAAATTCAGTGTCAGATAATTCGCGCACTGCTATCGACCCTTTCTTTCAGTTCGAAGAATTATGTAGGGAACGAATAAAATCCACTGCCAATGCAGTAAATATAAAAAAAAAAAACTAATCGGTAATGACACAATTTGCACTGGTAATAATCCTTTCTTCTTTCCAGATCGAAGAATTATGGAAGGAACGAATAAAATCCACTGCCAGTGCAGGTAAATATAACAACTAATTATTATTAACACAATTTCCACTGGTAATAATCCTTTCTTCCAGTTTGAAGAAATGTGTGAGGAACAAATAAGACGACATTTTGCTGCAGGTAAAGAATACGAAACACTGTAACTTCCTTATCACTAATAAGACTTTATTGCAGCTCAGGGAATGATGTGGAGAATAGATAAATTTTCCTGTCAATGCAGGTAAATATAAAAACTAATTATTATTAACACTATTTCCATTGATAATAATCCTTTCTTTTTTTCAGATCGAAGAATTATGTAAAGAACGAATAAAAAATAAATATAACAAACTAATTATATTATTAACACTATTTCCATTGATAATAAATCCTTCTTTTTTCCAGATCGAAGAATTATGTAAAGAACGCATAAAATCCGCTGCCAGTGCAGGTAAATACATAAAAAATACTAATTGTCATTGACACAATTTGTACAGATAATAATCCTTTCTTCCAGGTGGAAGAATTATGAAGAGAACGAATAAATCAAATTCACTGCCAATGCAGGTAAATAGAAAATGTAGTTATTATTAACACAATTTCCACTAATAATAATCCTTTCTTTCAGTTCGAAGAATTATGTGGAGGAATGAATAAGTAAAATTCGCTGCCAATCCAAACTAATTATTATTAACACAATTTCCCTAATTTTAATCCTTTTTTTTCAAATTCGAAGAAATGCGTGGAGAATAAAAAGAAAGAAATTCGCTGCCGACTCAGGTAAGTATACGAAACACTATGATTTATTCTAATAAAACTTTCTTCCATTTCGGGGAATTATGTGAAGATCACTTAATAAAGTTCACTGCCAATGCAGGTAAATATATAAAAACTAATTATCATTGACACAATTTCCACAGATAATAATCCTTTCTTCCAGGTGGAAAGAGTTATGTATAGAACGAATAAATAAAATTCACTGCCAATGCAGCTAAATATAAAAACTAATTATTATTAACACAATTTCCCTGGTATTAAATCCTTTTTTTCAAATTCGAAGAAATGCATGGAGAATAAAAAGAAAGAAATTCGCTGCCGACGCAGGTAAGTATACGAAACACTATAATTTTTCACTAATAAAACTTTATTCCTGTTCGGGGAATTGTATGGAGAATAAATTAATAAAGTTCACTACCAATGCAGGTAAATATATAGAAAAACTAACGACGCAGGTAAGTATCCGAAACACTATAATTTCCACTAATACAACTTTCTTCCAGTTCAGGGAATTATGTGGAGAATCACTTATTACCGTTCACTGCCAACGCAGGTAAAATATATAGAAAAACTAAAAACGAGTTATTACTGGCACGCTTTCCACGGAAACTAACATATTTCTTTCCCGGAAAATTAGGTAAAGGCGATATGATAGACAAAGAAAAGGAAACTCAAAAGTGACTGAAAACTTGAAAAACCAAAGGAAAGATCTGCGTGCGACAACTTGCTACCTTACTCGACCAATGTTCGTAATCAACTCGCCGAGTTCACGCTGTCTCCGTATCTCACAGCCGCTACGACACCCAACCGACTCACGAGCCGTTCTTCGTCGGTCGGAATTTGAATTTTTTTGCTGTCTTTTTTTCTTTAATGGAGAAGTAGCAGAGGTCTACTTCTCGAACTTGTTTAAATTTTATATTTTTCGGGAATTTATAATGTGGAGAAGTTGCATAGGGCTACTTCTAGAAGATATTTAAATTTTTTCCTTTTTCAGGAATTTTTAATATGGAGAAGTAGCATAGGGTTACTTCTCGAAAATGTATGACTTTATTTTTCAGGGTTGTTATTTGTATGGAGAAGTAGCATAGGGCTACTTCTCGAAAGTATGTATCTTTTCACCCCTGTTCAGGTACCCTGGGAGAATTATGGGGGTTTCTCTAAAAAAAGGTAGAGAAGCCGAAAAAAGAAAAAGAAAGAATGGAGGAAGAAAAAGGGTAGCGTAACAGGAGTACGCTACAGCGTGTGGACGACCCACGGAGATAAGAGTCTCAAGCCGGGCTTTGACAAGAGACATATGTCAGGATATGCACTAAAACGGAATAGATCCACCCACAACGCGCCCAACGTGGGGACGACCCACAAGAGTCTCAAGCCGGGCATACACTATACCCTGCGTTATTGAGAATTCGGATCCCATCTGCGGCCCTGATCCCAGTTCGTCTTGGACGAGGGAGGACTGATCTATAGATAGACGTCGTCTATAAACTCGCCTCGCCCAATGAGCTGGCCAGGAAGAGGTGCAGCGATCGGTTATTGGGTGCGGGAACGTTCGGCTCGAGACCACGGCTTCGTCGGTGAAATGCCGCCACTTAACTTTCTGCTGAATCCAGTCGCAACACCCCGGAAATTCCCCCAATCCCAAGAGAGGAAATCGCTTCGTAACAGATAGAATTCATCTATCAACTCACTCAGGATGACGGAAATCCCGCAGGATGCAGCAAGCGGGCTCGAGCTTTAAGGAAATTGAAGAAAGGACAGGAAAGTAAAATCCTTCAGATGAAGGCTAACCCAGAAGGGGTTAGTATGTAACGTACGCCCCGGCGCCATAGCCATTTTAACCCCCGATTGCAGGAAAACGATAATCAAGTTGCAAACGACTTTAAAAAAAAACATAATTGGGCTTCCTTTAAAATCCCGCAGACTGATAATAATTAATAATAAGTATAAGACTAACCCTAAATGCAAACGGTAAAATTATAAATAAAAATATAAAAGAAACAAGTATAATTATTCGTGGATTACGAACAAACTGCATTAACTACTATATAATCATAGTCCAAGTTCAAATGGAAAGAACACTTGATAAAATACAGGGAAATTTGATAGATATCTTCCGCATAACAACATGGTGCAGAAAACAATGGGAATGTGATGGTTTCCGGTTTTTTTTTCGGGAGTCGACAATTTTTTTTTGCTCTGAGATCCGACAAGCATGAAGAAAGCTGAAGCAGCAAAATTTAAATTTGAGAAGACCACAGTTTTAAGAAAAATTATAAAAAGTAAAAACTAGGATAAAGAGGAGAGCCGCAGCTAGCCGCTTGAGGACACTTTTATTTGTTTTGGAGGACGCAAGATAGACCTTAAGGAGTTCGTCTACGGACAAGGTTCATCCACGTGGAAAGAAAGAAAAAGAGCTAAGTCACTAAATAAATTGAATTCACTAACTTAAACAAAAAAATAAACAAGAAACGAATTAACTAAGTACTAATATAGAAGTAGAATCTTTAAACTTAAGTGGCATTAGATAGAAGTGTAGTTAAGGACGGCCGTAGGGTGATTAAATCTTCCAATTTATAAAAGGGATTTGTTAAGGAATTAAATTATTATTAAAAAAAAATCATTCCAATTTGAACAGGGTCTTCTAATTACAAACTCTTACACAAATTAAGCAAATTTCCAGTGCAAGTAAATGTAAGCTAAGACCATCCCTACATTCTGGGGGCTCAACCGGGATAACCACTACTCTCGCTTATTAGCAAGGAAAAGAATTGTTTATTTTAGAATATCTAAATTGTTTTCAAATTCGGAATTAAAAATTTTGACCTGAAGTGTAACCACAGAAATTGTAAAATAATTTCCCTGTTAAATTCATGAAAAAGATTCCAGTATAAAAAAAAAAGAACATTAAAACAAGATCAAGCTAGATATAAAAAAAAAAATAATATTCCATTCGAAAATGTGCAGGCATGAGTTCATTTTCATAGTTTAAGTTGTATGCAACACGTGCATACTTTTCAGCTTGTACACTTGTTATTGTATTGAAAAAAAAAAAATTTCTTGAACAAAAATTACTTAATTCTAACTCTGTAGTCCTCAATAAGCAATAAGTGAGCTGGAACTTAGAAGTTAATTAACGATGGCTGAAATTGGTGCCACAAGTAGCATAGTAGTGCTGAGCTTATGATAATATAACCCATAAAATCGGATTTGACAAATTGACAGGATTACCCCAAGTGATATTTAATGCGATTTTTTTATACTGTGAGTAATTAATTAGCGCCATACAGTGCTTATCTTGTTTTTTTTCCTTTCACTTCTGTGAAATTAAAACGGTTGGAAAATATTGCATTGTAACAGTAACCAAAAGTCCAAGATTTTATTAAACCAGTGCTAGAACAAAGAATAAATGGTGAGTGCCTTACCGACATACAAGTGCTAGCATAACAATTTTTTTTAATTGTGTTATAATTACCATTATATTGTTATTGATATAAATATCATTTCACGCGATATAATCACGACTTGAAATGCTTTTATCCTCTCGGTCGTATGTAGAATTTATTCAATGGCAAAATTTACGATCTAGCCTATTCGTTTTGCTCTCAGGCAAGAGTTCAAAAGACATTTAGTGCTCCAATCATAAATTTACTAGTAAGCATTACCTAGTGAGCCTGATTGAGGTTAAAGTAGCGTTTAATCATCCCTGGTAATAATTTTCATTGTCAGTAGTATAAATGTCAATATTACCCGATATACATGAACGATCTTAAGTGTATTTAACTCATTTTGTTAGTGGAAGGGTATAACATTATAATTTATCTTCTCGTACAATTGGAGTCGGATTTATTGCAATACCAGTGATCCATTCTGAGTTCAGTACATTTCGCGCTGTTAATTGTTAAATTTTCTTTCCAATTATATTGGTGCAAAATTGTATAGGTTTTAAGTTTTTAAATTATATTACAGCTTAAATTTCTACCTTATAGTAAATCTTTTTTTGTTCCGTTAGATTTACTAAAAGTCCCAACAGAGGACATTAATAATAATTCTCGAACTATTTATATATTATTTGCCCTAGAGTTGCTAACCCTGGTTACCACACAAGCCATAATGTCGTATGAACAAATAGCGAGTTTTTGCGGTGATTCTGATATAAAGTATGAGATGCGCTGCCGCAATGTTTCTCCAGATAACTATATAATTGAAGGGAGATGTGCATGGTGGGCGAAATAATTAAAAAAGGAGGCGAATGCAGATCCCTCAACCCTCCAAATAAAATCGTATTTATCGCCAGATAAAGACCTAGAACACCGTGAGGAATTAGTGACCGAATTCAGTGAAGATTGCGCGGTTAGTGAAACCTTTTACAATGAAGTTATCTCAGTAAGATTAGGGCTCCTTTTAAATCGATTAAAAAGAATCGAAACCGAACAAGTGGATCAAATCTGCTTTAAAGAATCTCTAATAAAAAAGACAGAAACCTTGATTCGGAAGCTGGAAAGAGCCCATTATAAACAATGGAAGTCTAATTTTTTGAATGTTACATGCCAAAATTCCCTCGATGCCAGAATTGAGAATTTAATTACAGAGGCAGATGTTATTGATTACAACGCTCATGATGAAGTAGTCCCTTCTTCTGAACTCGGCAAGAAGACAACCGATCATCAAGGAGTTAATAATGCTGAATCCTCGAGGATTCTACGTAGTTCCAATCCAAAGAACGAACCTAGCATGAATTCGACATTTGGTCAGCACATAGGTAAGGCTAGTCCGCTGGCAAGGAATTTGCCGTTATCAAGATCGCCGCCTAGACTTTACGAATTTAAGATACACTGGTGATGACGAATGCTCAGCATCTTGCTTTATGCAACGAGTAGCAGATTATTCACGGTCTAGGCAGGTTAGTGAGCTTGATCTGCTAAGCTCAATTTCAGATCTGTTAGACGGGTCAGCACTCAAATGGTTTCTTAGGAAGCGTAGTACATTTCCCGATTACAGAGATTTTGTGAATCGTTTTCTGAATGAGTTCGAACCCTTGTTGCAAACAAATCAATTGCTAGAATTCTTGAGGGGTCGCAACAAAAATCATCCGAAACCATTGTACAGTACATATCTTTCAAGGAGGATCAGTTTTTGCGTCTACCGCGAATCCCGTCAGAAAAGGATAGAGTCAGGATAATAAGAAGCAATCTATTGCCTAAATTTATCAGAGCACTTGCGCTCGTGGATTTCAATTCCGTGGACAGCCTTGAAGAGGCTGCCCGGGAGATAGAAATCAGTGAGGCACAAGCTAGTGCTAATGATGGTGAGTGCACTAGGAAGTAGCTTCATAGCTCAAACTTATCACCGCGAAGGTATGACTTTCCAAATGCGAGATATCATGGGCAAGACATCGAGAACCCTACACGTTTCAAAGATAATCACCAGCGAAATAACAACTTCATATCACATAATCGTTATAGGCAGACTTACTCGAATTCTGCCAACAACAACCAGCATAACCCTCGACATACTGATAATACGGAACAAAATTATAGAAGTGGCAATTATAATCGAGCTACCTTTCGCAACGCGAAGGAAAAAGGGTGGCTATAATCATAATAGGCCCGGGAATAGTTCTGCCCCGAACAAATTCGGTCCAATAAAAATTAATTATGTGCACTCATCGCAGTTGTCTTCCAATCCTCCCAAATTAATTCAAAACGATTGCTCGGTCAATACTATAAGAGATCACAGAATTATTTACGATGAAAGCGATATCCCAGAAAATTCAGCCCTCGATTCGGAGTGCAGGTTTCAGACATCATACTTACCTCCGCCTGAAATTGCTAGATCACAGTATTATCAATCGGAAAACGAAACTGAAGCCGTACCCAAGTCGACCAGTAATGCTGTTGTGCCACCAGGTCCACCGAACCCATCCTCCTAAGCTATAAGAATGACTCTCGTCCACATCTCAATGTCCAAATCTTAGGTACTGAAGTCAAGGGACTCCTGGACTCAGGGGCGAATGGAGCTGTAGTTGGTAATCCTGGGATTAACCTGCTCGAAGCTATAGGGCTTTCGGAAGAAAAGAGTGAACTGTCCAGTATAAGAACTGTGGACAATTCCCATCACCAAATAATAGGATATTTCAACGTTCCGGTTGAATTTCAAAACCAAGTGAAGGTAATTAAAATGCTGGCAGTCCCGACGCTCTCGCTTAATTTTAGTGTATAGTATGTAATGTATAGTGTAGGCGCGGTATAGAATGGGTTTACTACAATCTTTGTATTAATGAAAATGCAGTTAATAATGATATCGGTTCGCCAACGCAGGAACAAGTTTTAGCTATTGAGAAATGTCTAGAGAATTTCAAAGGGCTGGATAGAGCTGAATTAGGAAGAACCCATCTCATTTCGCATGATATTGATACGGGTGACGATCAGCCAATAGTCCAACGAGGATATGAGGTTTCTCCGGCAGTACAAGCTCGAATAGATAAGGAGCTAGACAGAATGAGTAAACAAGGAGTAATAGAGCCATCCACCAGCCCATGGTGTTCGCCAGCAGTTCTGGTGAAAAAATCTAATGGAAAAGATCGTCTGTGCATAGATAGTAGGAAAGTGAATGCTGTCACGAAAAGATGCGCATATCCCTTACCCAGGATCTCAGAAATCCTCAGCCGGCTAAATAAAGCAAGATATTTGTCATCAATAGATTTGAAAGATGCTTTCTGGCAGATACCTTTAACCGAGTCAGCAAAGGAAAAAACTGCCTTCTCTATTCCTGGGCACGGTCTGTGGCAATTCGTTGTCATGCCGTTTGGACTAACCAACAGACCAGCTACCCAGCAACGGCTGATGGACAGACTATTCGGTCCAACGGAGCTAAGCATCTTCACGTACCTAGACGATTTAATTACAGCCACGGAAACATTCGAAGATCATATCACAACCTTAAAACGCGTAGCAACCCGATTAGGTGAAGCCAACCTGACTATCAACAGGGAAAAATGTAAATTCTTTCGAACCAATTTAAAATATTTAGGGTATGTTGTTGACTCGAAGGGATTACGAACCGATCCGGAAAAGATACAGGTCATGCTTGATTTCCCTCGTCCTAAGAATTATACCGAAATGAAGCGCTTTGTTGGGTTAGTCTCTTGGTACAGACGGTTTATACCAAACTTTGCCCAATTAGCGTCTCCCTTACATGATTTAACGAAGGGCGGGAAAAAACGACAACCATTGAGATGGAATGAGGAAGCTGATCAAGCTTTTCTCGAACTGAAATCGGCATTAGTTAAAGCCCCTGTTCTTAATTCACCTGACTTTTCCAAGCCGTTTTATATACAATGCGATGCATCTAACCTGGCCATAGGCGGCGTTCTTTCTCAAAAGGATGATAACAGCAATGATGATCATCCAATTGCATACGTCAGCCGTAAGCTCAGGGGTGCAGAACTAAATTATACTGTTACTGAGAAAGAATGCCTCAGCATAATATTCACCATAGAAAAGCTAAGGGGTTTCCTTGAAGGGTACAAGTTTTTTCATCTTGACAGACCACTCCCCTCTTACATGGCTTTTCCGACAGCAAAATATAACCGGCCGCCTAGCGCGCTGGATCCTCCGATTGCAGCCCCTTTGATTTTGAATTGAAATATGTAAAAGGAAAAAATAACTCGGTCCCCGACGCCCTTTCAAGAATACCGGAAATCAATCTTATGGATTGTATTCCAACATGATAAAGATGAATGGTATCACCAAATGATCAATAAAGTACAAACCAACCCCACGGATATGTCGAACTGGAAAATCCAAAATAACAAATTGTTTATGAAACCCAAATATGACTTAAGACGAATGCAGGAAGACAGATGGAGACTTGTAGTACCAGAATCCTCTAGGCTTAATGTTTTGAAGGAATGTCCACGATTCCGTTTTTGCGGCACATCTAGGTATTCACAAAACTCAACAGCGTGTGTTAGATCGATATTATTGGCCTAAGGTATCAAAGGATGTCGCGGAGTATGTAAAAAGATGCGAAACATGCCTTCAGTCGAAACCATCTACCAAACCACCATTCGGTCCCATGGGTAAGTTCAATGAAGCAACACGTCCTTGGCAAATGATTGCCCTTGACTTGATAGGACCTTTACCAAGGTCAACAAAGGGAAATACCTTTCTCCTTGTCGTTTGCGACTGGTTTACCAAGATGCCGTGCCTATTCCCAATCCGTATGGCGACAGCAAAAAAGGTTTCAGAAATTGTCGAAAATCGGATTTTCCTCGAATATGGAGTGCCTGAAATTATAATCACAGACAATGGCCGACAATTCGATTCGAGAGAATTTAGGAAATTACTGCATGACTACGGTATAAATAAGTTTTGGTTGAACTGTAGATACCATCCACGTAATAACTTTTCCGAGCGATGGAATAAAGTTATCGGTAGCGCTCTCAGAGCATTTGTTAATGATAATCATAAGATATGGGATCGTGAGATTGGGTCATATAACCGTTGCGTTGCGAACAGCTGTTAACAGTATTACAGGGGTATTCCCCATTTTTTCCTCAACTTCGGAAGAGAGTTTATGTTTTGCAGCATCCGATTATATCCTTCTCGATTCTATAACAGGATCACCTGTTACCCATGAGAACTAACTTTCTTGAAAAACTAAATCCGATATATGACGATATTTCCAAAAGGATTTTCAAGGCGTACGAAATTAATAAAAAATACTTCGACCGAAACAAAATAACATTCAGATTTAATATAGGGGACATAGTTTACAAACGCAATTATGTTCTCTCCGATGCGACAAAGCATTTTTCTTCTAAGTTAGCACCTAAGTTTATAAAATGTACTGTAACAGAAAAGAAATCAGACTTAGTGTATCGCCGAGCAGACGAGCTTGGAAATGATCTCGGCTGGTGGCACATTAAGGATATTAAGCACACGTGAATTAGAACAAAAATAGATATTAGGAACCTTAGTTATAATTTGCCAAATTGAATAAATTCACTGAATTACATTTAAATAAAATAATATGAACTCAATAATAGCTATATATTTATAACCAAACTTGAGAAGTATTGTCGTATCTCAAAATACTACAGCCTCTCCTTATATTCTTCAAGGCACTAAAGATTTTGGGCTATTGCCACAGTGCCTCCTACCAATCGTAAGTTCAGCGCGAAATAGATCCAGCTTTGAATAGCTCACTATTCTTACATTTCTCCGTTAAACTACATTTAGAAATAGCAAAAGGGAGATATTTTATTTGATAACTTATTGTTTAGGAAGTAAGCCGGCTTATATATAATCAATTTATTTAACGTCAATCAGGGCTCAGCAGGCACTATGCTTACTTGAAGATTTCAGAGTTAAAACAAAACAAAATATAAAGAATAAATAAATAAGTAAATACCACATATACTACATATAAAAATACACATACATCTTATTATTGCCTCAATGCCTCGGATTATACTCTGGTATCCCGGGGACGTAGTAAGTTGTATAGCTGTACAACAGCCACTCTATGAGTTAAATGAAGCTGAACTGATCCTAATATATCCTAATATATTAAAATAATATTACAAAAAAAGATGTTCTTTTTTTTTCTTACCAACGGAGAGAAATGTAACGTACGCCCCGGCGCCATAGCCATTTTAACCCCCGATTGCAGGAAAACGATAATCAAGTTGCAAACGACTTTAAAAAAAACAAAACAAAACATAAGTGGGCTTCCTTTAAAATCCCGCAGACAGATAATAATTAATAAGTATAAGACTAACCCTAAATGCAAACGTTAAAATTATAAATAAAAAATATTAAAGAAACAAGTATAATTATTCGTGGATTACGAACAAACTGCATTAACTACTATATAATCATAGTCCAAGTTCAAATGGAAAGAACACTTGATAAAATACAGGGAAATTTGATAGATATCTCCCGCATGACAACATGGTGCAGAAAACAATGGGAATGTGATGGTTTCCGGTTTTCTTGGGAGAGTCGACAATTTTTGCTCTGAGATCCGACAAGCACGAAGAAAGCTGAAGCAACAAAATTTAAATTTGAGAAGACCACAGTTTAAAGAAAATTATAAAAAGTAAAAACAAGGGTAAAGAGGAGATCCGCAGCTAGCCGCTTGTGGACAGTTTTATTTGCTTTGGAGGACGCAAGATCGACCTTAAGGAGTTCGTCTACGGACAAGGTTCATCCACGTGGAAAGAAGGAAAAAGAGCTAAGTCACTAAATAAATTGAACTAACTAACTTAAACAAAAAAAAAATAAACAAGAAACGAATTAACTAAGTACTAATATAGAAATAGAATCTTTAAATTTAAGTGGCGTTAGATAGAAGTGTAGTTCAGGACGGCCGTAGGGTAATTAAATCTTCCAATTTATAAAAGGGATTTGTTAAGGAAGTAAATTATTATTAAAAAAAAAATTCAATCCAATTTGAACAGTGTTCTCTAACTACAAACTCTTACACAAATTAAGCAAATTTCCAGTGCAAGTAAATGTAAGCTAAGACCATCCCTAGACTTTTGGCTTACAAGAACACCGATTAAATAAAGAAATTAAAAATTAAAAGCGGACACGAACGAAAACTCGACTTGACAGCACAACAATTCACAATAGAAAAAAGGATTACTAAACTGAAGGCTACCCTTGGATAACAGAACCAGGTGGTATGGATCAGACCTGTAAAGTACTCAAGTACATTGGTACTTAAGTACTAGTAACAGTACCAGTACCTGGACTAGTATTTGAAAAATTTTAAAGTACCAGTACCGGGAGTTGTGCTTGAAATTTTTTTAAGTACCAGTACCGGGACTTGTATTTCTACTTAAAATATTTCAAGTCCAAGTACTGGTACTTGTACTTGGAATTTTACAGGTACAGACCGTTAAAGCACTTAAGTATATTGGTACTTAAGTACTAGTAACAGTACCAGTACCTGAACTTGTACTTGAAAAATTTTCAAGTACCAGTACCGGGACGTGTACTTGAAATTTTTTTTAAGTACCAGTACCGGGACTTGTACTTAAAATATTCAAGTCCAGGTACTGGTACTTGTACTTGGAATTTTACAGGTCTGGTATGGATATATGGAAACCCCGCTTTATGAATAGATACTGTGAGATCTGTCCTCAAGCGAAGGGGTGCCGGTTGTAAAAGATAACCAACTTTTAGAATTCAAATATAAAAATTGTATTTCAATATAATGCCTAAAACTAACATCACAAAATATAATTTAGTTTTTAAAATATCCTAACCTACTTCAAACTTATTTGAATAGCTATAATTCCATTAAATATTCAAATAATTCATAAACTCAATCCAGTGCGGCCGCTGTGTCTTGTTCCCTTTATTTCTGAAAAAAAAGAAACGCACAATTAAATCCACGGATAAATTCAATAGAATATGATTGTTTAAAGTATACTGCAACGTGTGGGCCTTTCTAGAATAATTGACAACGTTGCAGCAAGTAGCTGTAATGAGTGCTGTAGTACGTAAGGTTGCAGTGTAAGCAAAATTAGTTTTATGTTTGCGGGAAATAGAATTGAGGTGTAGTTTTCCGTGAAGCCGTAACAAAATGGAACTTTTGTCTGTGCTGCCCGTGTGAGTACGGTAATAGAAGCAGAAGTATATTTCTACAGCCGTAGTAAATTCCTGCTCAGGTGTACGATGGAAATGGAGCAGAAGTAAGTTTCTGCAGCAGGAGTAAATTCCTGCTTATATATAGGATGGAGGTGAAGCAGAAGTAAATTTCTGCAGCAGGAGCAAATTCCTGCTTAGATGGAAGCAACACTTTTTTGCAAAGGAGAGGAAGCCGATTAAATTCTGGTGGAGGATACGTTCCAAGTAAATTCTGAAACGAGAATGGGTCATTCTGCTGTGGCTCATCACCTTTTCATAGCCACGGTGAACCGCTACGTCTCTGCTTCATAATGGGTTGCCCTCGCAACGCTCGATCTCAATGTTGCATTCATTGATTTCTGACTGCGGCGACACCAGCTGACATGATGACATTACAATATTGTAAATATATAGAAGTACGCGGATAATGGTAAGCTTGCGTATTTTATGTATTTTTATTGTAAAAGGCAACTGCTTTGTTATATATATATTGTTTTAATAAAGTTTTAGTTTCTAAATTACTTACTGTGTCTACTTGAATGGAAAAGTGGAATATATCTCTCCTCTTGGTAATTTTCAGGATAATACCTTCAGAGAGTGGGCATCGAAAAACTGTTTTGCCCTCATTATGTTGTACCATGGTATGTTGGCTATTTCTAACAGTCTGATTATACATGATCTTTCCAGCTAGATCATCTGGAATCCCTGGAGTTGCTAATGCGATATCGTATGGTGGATGGTATCTGAATAGGACCGGCGGACTAATAGGAAGATCCATTAATTGTGGTAGTGGCTCCATTATAGCATCCTGACATGTTGAATCGCCCTTTCTTGTTGAAGGTGAGATGTACGTTGTTGCTTTGTTATCTGTCGCGTTGTTTGTATTGACTGATTTCAGTTCTTTGACAGGTATTAGTTTGTGTGAATCTCCTAACAAGCTTGGTAACGGTTTATTTGTTGTTGGGGGATTTTGATTGGGATGTTCTGTCACTTTTTCTTATTGCATGGTGGATGCTTTGCATGTGATTTCCTTTCGTTAATAGGAGCTTGTGTGATGATCATGCTAATTGAAACCATTTCCTCTTCGTGTAAGTCTCCCGGCAAACTTGATGGAGCGGCGTTTGTTTTATTTGATAGTCGAGGCTGTGTTCGGATACGTACTTCTGGGCAGGACTTTGACTTGAACTTGAAGTAATAATTTGTCTTGTTCCCTTGTTTCAACCTATTAACATTGGCTGATGCTGGTTTTCCCTCAAATGGCCTTCTTCACGGGTAATGGTTCATGAGATGATGGATGCGCTATAGCAGAATTGAGTTTGAGTGACTCTTTTGGCGTTGGTGACAGTGGGCTTTTTGGCCGAATCCGCTTAAAAGGTGCCAATAACTCTCAAAAATAAAAAAGGGAAAACGAAAAATTAAACCACACTTGATCTCTACTTGACAAGTTTCTAAACGATTTTTGGCGGACTTTGAACTTGTTTATATTCAAATATAACGGCAAGTTTTGATATCTAGTGCTGCCAAAGAGTAATGTTATTGGTGGAGATTTTAAAATATTTTTGAGACTGCAACATGTTTTTATATTGGCTTCCTTTAATTGGAACGGGAGTACCTATTTGTTTTTTTTTTTTTTTTAGATTTTCTTTCTTACTCATTTTTCCACTTGTCTTTTTTATGCAAAGTATGGAGATATTTTGCTGCAGTTTTTGTCACTAGGGAATTAGGTTTCATAGGTTGTGGTATATTCTCGATGGTTCTGCTTGTGTATATAATGTATATTGGCGCAATTACTTACGTACCTACTGTTAACCTCACAATCTAAGAAAATATACTTAACTCGTGTAATCGCCCAAGACATTTAATATGTCAAATAAAGCCATTCATATAATATCAATAAAACCAGGATAGTCTGCTTCCCATAAATATTACAGAATCCCTCAACACAATTCGCACTTGTCTATAGTCTGCCTACATCCAAGTGATACGATTTTCCAGGGCACTTACATACAATCCAAGGTCACGCAGCTGAAAATTCAATTTCATTGGGATTAGATGCTTCGCAGTATCTAAAGCTGAAAGGGCAATTGGCTTCAACATTGTACCAAAGATTTTACTTGTCATGGATGAGGATAAGGGGAGCCTTCCATACTAATCTTTCGAGTCTTATAAGACCTAACAGTGATAAATTCTGGAGCTGGATTTGCTTAACAAATTTTTAGAATGTTTCAATTTCATGATTCAAATACTTGTGATGGTATGGTGGTGGTGTTTTCAACAATCTCAGTTTTGTAGAGGATTTCAGTTAAAATGTGTGAATGTAATATTGGGACATAATGACAGAACAACGTAGGGCAATTTCGTTGTTATCATTTGTTAGGTAATAACTAACAGATATCTTGATGTTTTCGATATTTTGGAGTGCTACTCGCACAAATTCAACTGATTGAATGAAACCGACTAAACGAGTATCTGATATTGATTATATTGGCAACAAAAACATCAATGCCATTCTGGAATTTAATAGGACGATTTATAAAAGAAATAAAGAAAATGGCATAATAACAACAACTTTGGATGCACACTTGCTTTTTTTCCCGGAAGAAGGAAAAATGTAACAAAAATTGTTTTGGTAAAAGAAAAACCGCGAAAATCTGGCAAATGGTCTATGGATAAGTTTCGGAACAGAACTCAGAGGTTTTAATAAAAATATGAGATTTTTTTTAAATACTGTTTGGTTTAGTTTATTTATGCTTCCTCTTAACCGAAAATTCGGCTGATTTTTAGTTTTTTTTTTAAATCATTTCATTGGTATTATTTGTTAAATTTTGGCAGTTTAAATAGTTCTTTTTTTAAGTTTTTAAACCACGTGGCACCCAACACATTTATTTAGTTATTTTCTTTGGAACTATTTAAAATGAACAGAAGTTCTGTTCTTGAATTATATCAAATAAACAGGAGCTAACCCCTCTGTTTGTATAGCGAAAAAACTATTTTGTTCTCCGCTAGAGTACAAGTTCTTGGACTTGGACTCTTGTCGTAATTTAGATATGGCACTGGTTCATGGACCAGTACCTTGAGGAATTGTGTAAGGGTTCTTGGACCGTTACACTGTTTGAACTGCTGATTACACTGCCTATAATTAGCGCGGTGTATGAAGTAGAGACGACGTATAGTAAAAACACAATTTTCTATTGAGAATCAAAACTTAATGCATGCTTTATTTTCCATTATCGGCTTTTTATATGATCAGTTTGCTGATATTACAAATAAGCGATTGATTGTACATTTTTAGTCGCGCCGGAAAGAATTTACAGACGAAATTTAATACTGCTAAAAATTTATTTGTGCGAAAAAATGCTGACATTTCAAAATCGAGTGAATTGACCATATTTACAATTAATGGAATATATTTTATAATTGCTGAATATACAGAATTATTGACTTTGAATTGAAGAAATGCAAGAATGAAAGAAATTGAACAAATTATATTATGACTAAATTATATGGAAATTATTGTATGGACTAAATGCGTTGTTGTATGTATGTATGTTATGCTGCCTGAACGTCTTCCCCGCTTTGAACAGCTTGTTCAAACTTCCTCATCACGAATGCTAATTGTGAAAGGCTCTCCAGAGCTCCTTGTGGGTATAGCTTTGCTCAGTCCAGACTTTCTGCATTTCTGTTTTGCCCACCTGTATATCAAGCAGGCGGCAATAAGTAGTCCAATGACAAGTGCTGAGTAGCCCAAGGTGAAATGATGACCATCGACTGGCTTGATTTCATTTGGTAACTGTTGGTTTATTTGTAGTTCGGCAACACCCTCGCTCAAGTTCTTTAGCTCATCCAAGTGAGCTTGATAGCGTATAGGGCTGTGCTGCATTTCGTTCAGGTGCTTTGATGAAATAAGATCCCTCAGGTTCTCCGTTGGCAGAAGTGATGTTCGCATCGCGCTCGGGTAGACATTGTGGGCTTGAATTGTAATAAGCTCTTGCTTTATTGCGCAATTGCTCTGGATTTTCAGAATTCCAGCTCCTTCAAGCATCTGCGTTGATATGGTTTTTTTTGCATACCACATTTATTGACGTTTTTTTTTAATGAGTAAATCCATCGGTTGGGATTAAATAATTGTATCCACTTGGGACTGTTTTCAGTCTCAATTACCTGACAGTTCGGTGAAGGTGTTCCCTTATTTATGAAACTCATTTCACAGGCGCTGATGTTGGCTTCCCTTCTGTATATAGGGTGTTTCTGTTTACACATGTAAGTAGCCCTTTCCATGGTTTCACATGTGGCTAATTCTTGTTCGCTAAGCGGGTAGTATTGGTCCCGATGCAGGTTAATTACTATGAAATCAGCCGAAGGTTTGATAGCCATAAAGGTGTTATTGATTGCCACTGGAACAGGAATAATTCGAAATAGTTCGAATTCTTCATATGCAAACAGTGGCAGATTGATTCTGAATATTACGTATTTTTCGGCGACTCGACTTTCTATAGTCATTAAACTGTAGATCTCAGTCAAAGTTTCGCGATTCCCTGGGAGCCTTAAAGTCGCTGGTAAATGGTCCTTTATCGTAATTAGTTCTTGTTTTAACTGCCTCGGAGAAAGTAGCTGAGGATTTTTCTTGCCGTGATGTGTGTCTATGATCACGCGTCGATAAGTTGATGTCATTAACGTTAACTGTATGGCTGATGACATAAATAGCTGTGCAAGTCTTTGTTGATGAAGCTCTTCTGTGATGTTGTTGATGTTATTGATTATTTGACGTAGGCGAAAATCTACCTCATTGAACTGGTGTCTGATGATTTCTTCGTCCTTCTTCAAAATGTTGGCAGTGGAATCAATTAAGGATGTTTCATTTTTTATCAAGCTCAACAAGTGATCCTCGTTGTTTCTAATATTGTTAATAGTGGAGGCCATCTTTTCTGCATATTCAGAGTCAAGGACTCCAAATAGAGAGTTGGCTATATTCCCTACTATATCCAATGGGGCTCTAGTACTACGTTTTCTTGGATTTGATAAAAGTAGTTCATTATTGCTGATCAATTCGGTCTGTAGAATCGTGAATTGCTTCAGAATCAGCGAGCAGTAGAATGTGTCTGTTGAGATATTACAGATCTTTTGTAGTTTGTTGATGCCAATACTAATGCTGTTGAATTCCTTCCAATAATTGTCCATGTCGTAGTACACCACTAGTTTCCACTCATTGGAGATCAAATGGATAGAGCCTAAGTTTTCGAAATATGGTGGTGGTATATGGTCAATTTGATAGAATCGGCAGTATGAGACACGTGAATAAGAGCGTGGTGAGTACAGAGCTTACCGAACGTCGTGATATTTTGGCAGGTCCTGGACTTGCGTCCTCTTGATCTTTGTCAGCTCTGCGTCTCGGAAACCTTTCCTGTCTTCCATTCGCTCGTACGTCATCTTTATCATCTACTGGCAAAGGTGCCAGTTTATGTATAGGTCTTCTAAGAGTTCCAGACGTGGTTTTGATGGCAGCAACTCGAACCAAGCCGTCCTTTCCCTGAATTGCCTGGGTAATCCTGCCGAGCTGCCATCTGAGGGGAGGCAAATTATCTTCTTTGATTAACACCATCATGCCAGGGCGAGCGTTCATGGATTGCTGCTTCCACTTGTGTCTTTGCTGCAGCTCACATAGGTATTCGTGAGACCATCGACGCCAAAATTCGTGCCTTATATGCAACACCATTTTCCATCTTCCCGCTGGACCCACTTGTTGTGTACTTGAATGTGGATCAATTCCTGAAGTCAGAGGCTCCCCCACAAGAAAGTGTCCGGGTGTTAATGCTGTCAGATCATTCGGATTGGACGATAACGGGGTTATTGGCCTCGAATTCATTATGGCTTCGATCTCAGATGTGAGTGTAGTTAACTCTTCATATGTCAGAGAAGCTGCAGCGACACCCTTGTATAACAGCGATTTTGCTGATTTTACTGCTGCTTCCCATAATCCACCGAAATGTCGGGCGCGTGGTGGGATGAAATGGAACTCCATACCCTTTCCCTGGCACATTGAAGTAATCTTCTATTGAGATCTATTTGAGTGTATGATGTCTTGAAGCTCATTCAGCTGATGTCTGGCTCCTACAAAGTTTGTGGCGTTGTCACAATATAAGTTCAGAAAATGCCCTCGTCTCGCTATAAACCGGTTAAGTGCCCCGAGAAATCCTTCTGTCGTCAGATCGATCACCACTTCTAGATGCGTCGCCTTTGTAGCGAAACAGCAGAATACTGCGATATATGATTTTTGAGGGCGTTTCCCTCTTAATTTGAAGTTTTTCCAAATGGGGTCGCAAAACTCCACTCCGGAATTTATAAATAGTCTAGCGGGTTGAACTCTGGCTGCGGGGAGATTTCGCATTAACTGAGTCATGAGCTTGGACTTGACCTTGTTGCAGCGAACACAGTTCTGCACGATCGATCTGGCAATAGTCTTCCCCCTGATTGGCCAAAACCTTTGTCGTGTAAGTGCCAGTAAGGTTTGGGGGCCAGCATGAAGGTTGCTGTTATGAATGTCTGTCATTAGTAGCTTAGTGACTGGATGAGCACAAGGCAGCAATATTGGATGTTTTGACTCGTATGATAGATTTGAGTGTTCTAGCCTTCCTCCTACTCGTATCACACCTTCCTCGTCAATGAAGGGTGCGAGGCTATTTAATGAATTACTATTGTTAACCGTTCCAGTTCCATTTAGTTGGATGATATCATCCATGAATCCTTCTTGTTGGACCTCTTTTAAAATTACGATGAGCGCTTCCTCCAATTCTTGAATGCTTATTTAAGCCTCGCCCCTTTTATGCTGATTTTTTGGCTTTGCATTATAAACAAATCTTAAAACGTATGCCATTATTCTCTGCAGCCTCTTGACTGAATTTCCGTGCTTGATGACACTGCTCAATGGTGAGCATTCTCTTGAGGCGGTTAACACAATCTTAGATTTTTTTTCCAGATCAGTGTCCACTTTGGGATAGTTTGACGGCCAAATCTGGTCTGAGCCATGTAAAAATGGTGGTCCATAAAACCAAATGATGCAGTTCTTCAATTTCTCTGGGGGTATTCCACGGGATACGAGTTCTGCGGGGTTTTCAATGGATTTCACATACCGCCATTGCTCTGTGTTCGTCTGCCTCTGATAGAAGCTACTCTATTGGCGACGAAAGTATGAAATGGAGAAGACTGCATTAATCCACGCGAGAACGATCTCTGAATCTGTCCAATAGTAGATCTTTTGACTATTTAACTTCATATCTCTGACAACACGTTGAGTCAATTGAGCAGCTAATTTTGCGGCGCATAGCTCAGGCAGTGTTGTAGTTTTTATGGTTGCCACTTTGGACTTGGCACATAATAATCGTTCTACTATTATCCCATCTTGCGATATTGATCCGACATAAATTGCAGCTCCATAGGCTCGTTCAGATTCGTCGGAGAACGCATGAATTTGTACTGAATTTGGCGGTTGAGTTGAGGCAACATGTCTTGGAATGTTGATCGCTCAGTTGCTTTAGACCTTCTTGAAACTTAAGCCAGGTTGAGTGCATTTCAGAGGGTATTGCTGCATCCCAGTCCAGCTTTACCGACCATAGTTTGTGTATGAAAATCTTTGCCGTTACAGTCACGGGATTCACGAAGCCTAGAGGATCGAATATGTGGGCAATTTTAGAAAATAGAGTTCGCTTAGTAATCCGTTTGGTGTCTTGCCAGGCTGTTTTTATTGCGAAGGCATCTGTTTTTGGTATCCAGGTCAGGCCACGCGTTTTGCAATGTCATCTTTCGGAATGTTTTGAAGTAATTGTGGGTGATTTGAACACCACTTCCGCAGATTGAAGCCCGCGGACTGGAGTAAATTCTTTAATTGTCGTTGCATTTCCTTGAACTCAGATAAGCTGTTAGATCCGGTCATTACATCGTCGATGTAAAAGTCCTTTTCAAAACTTCTGCGCCTAATGGGAACGTTTCTCTCTCGATGTCTGCTAAAGGCTGCAGACATTTTGTTGCCAAAAATGGAGCTGAGGTTAATCCGTATGTAACTGTGCAAAGTCTGAAGGTTTTCAAAAGTGTATCTGGATAGTCTCTCCAAAGGATAAGCTGGTAGTTTTGATCGTTTTCATCAAGTAGAACTTGCCAATACATCTTTTCGATGTCAGCCGTGAACACGAATTTTGGTAGCCTGAATCGGATAAGAATCGAAAATAATTCATCTTGAGTAGTGGGACCCTTGTGTAGGATATCGTTTAACGATATATTAGATGAAGTTTGTGCCGATGCATCAAACACCACTCTGAGCTTGGTGGTGTTACTGTCAGGTGTTAGCACACAATGGTGTGGTAAGAAATAATGTTGCTTGGTGATCTCAGTAGGGTTTACTTCCTTTATATGCCCGAGTATGCAACATTCATTCATAAATTCCACGTATTCCGACCTTATCGTAGGGTGTCTGTTGAATTTTCGTTCTAGTGACAAAAATCTTTTTAATGCAATGTCCCTGGATTCTCCTCGTTTCGTTGAATTATTTAAAAATGGTAATTTCACGATAAATCTTCCTTCTCTGCTTCTTTTGACATTCTGATGGAAATGGTTTACGCGTTTTTGTTCTGTTGCTGTTAGGTTTGAGCATTCGTCCGAAGAATCAATTTCTTCTAGCTTCCAAAACTTCTCCAAGCGATTTTCAGTTCTTTCACTTTCACTACAAATGCCACATGTCGCTAAAGCAGGTTTCTTTCCTCAGATCGCTCCTGAAAAGATCCATCCAAACGCAGTGTTTTGCAATGTTGGTAGGTCTGGACCGAGCTCAATCTGTCCAATGGACAATAGTTCGTAATATAGCTCAGCACCTATCAAAAACTCAATCCGACCAGGCTTATTGAACTCTGGATCTGCCAATTGGATATTGTGTGGAATTGGCCAAGAGTTGATATCGAGTATATGGTCGGGTTGATATTCCGTAATATTTGGTAGAACAAATGCTTCCAAACGAGTTGAGAAATTGTTTACTCTTGAGCGTAAAAGCACGTTTGCGCGATGTTGTGCCCTTTGGGCATGCTCTTCAATGCCACTGATGTACATTACTTCTGTAACTTGTCTGACATCAGTTTCTTTGCTAGACCTTCCGTCATAAAGTTAAGTTGCGACCCGGTATCAAGAATAGCTCGAGACTGTACTACAGCTCCTTCTTGGTTGACCAATTCTATTAAAGCTGTTCCTAACAGTACATAGGTGGAGTCAAGTTGAGTAGTGCCGGCAGCTAGGATTGTCTTCTCAGCTACTATGTCACTGGTTGCTGTGTGACGTGCAGTGGTATCTCTCTGCATAGGACTTCCTTGTTGCTCGATGGATTGCTTTGTATACTTGACCATGCAGATTGGTCAGTCTTTACATGTCTCGTTGTCGTATCCACGTGTAGCAGTGTATTGTGCCTTTTGGAGCATTTGGCGCAGTTGTTTTTCGAAGTGCAGCGTGTGACTGAATGGCCTTCCTTCATGCAATTAATACACAAATTGTGTTTTTTCAAAATGCTGCAACGATTTGTTGGTTGTTGCAATAAGAACTCTTTACACGAGTACAGAGGGTGGTTTTTCTTGCATATGACGCAAATGCTGACCCTTGTCGAAGTTAGGGCTACTATTCTTGAATTGTTCGTGAATAGTTTCTGTATTACACGATAACCAGGCCCAGATGTATGTTTGTTTCTTGCCAATGCTTCCAATGTTTGAAATCGCATCTCCAAGAATTTCAATAGCTGTTTGATGGTGGGTAGCTCTCTTGGCGATTCCAAAGATTGCTCGTAAAGTGAGTGAGTATCTTTATCAAACTTCTTGATGATCAGATGCACAAGTAATGGACTCCAAGACTCTGTAGCAATCCTCAAGTTTTTCAAACCATGGATGCATTCCCTTGTGCCATCATGAATATTCTTCAATCCAACTGCTGATTCATGTTGAAGATTTGGTTGCGTTAAGAATCTATTGAGAAGTGCTGTACATAGCAACCTTTTGTTTTCGTAGCGTGATTCAAGAATATCCCAGGATGTATCGTAGTTGTTCTCAGTTGCTGCAAAATGCTGTATTAATGCTCTTGCTTCACCACTTAAGATGCTGGTCAGGTAAAACATTTTTTGTGCCTTGCTTATACTTTGGGAATGCATTAGTTGTTCGTATAAGTCGCGAAACTGTGTCCACTTTAGGTAGTCACCATCGAAACTAGGCAAAGTTATTTTTGGTAGCTTAATTCTTGCATTATCTGTTGAACTCGTCTTGGATGCTTGCAGGTGCAAATTGTTCATTTTTTGTGTAAGCGAAATGATTGCCTGTTGTAGGCGTTCCTCTCATTCAAGGTAATCCTGGATGATATATCCTACCTGGGCTGGGTCTCCAGTTACCTCCCATACCAAAATGTTGTATTGTTCGATTTGAGCCCAATAGTGATCGATTGTCTTTAACTTCACTTCATAATACTGCTGAGACTGCTATTGATCTTCATTGGTAAGGCTGGTGGGGAGTCAATTTAAAGATTGCATGACTCCCTTTTTTTTCCTTATTACTCTGTGAACTTCTTGGGAGATAATCATTTTGTCTGTTTCAAACTGGGCGTCTATCTTGAGTGCATCTTGTTGCTTATTTTGATGCAGAGACTGCGATGGTGCACTCGTTTGCTTCTCAATAATAGGAAGCTTCGTGTTAGTGTTCTTTTTTATTATCGGCGTTGATCCAGCCGCCAATGCATCTATGTAAGTCGGCATCTGCTCTTGGTAAGCTTCGCAGATTTCTTTGACAGCATTATAATAATCCTTCACGAAGTATTGATGCTGCAACTCTTCTCCATGCTGGGTTCTTATAATGTTGTCTGCATCTTCGAATTTATCCCATGCCTCTTGTAGTCTGCGCAATCTTTCTTTGAAGTAAGCCAGATCTTTTCGGCTTGAGGAATCTTTCCTGTAATTCTCTTTTATGGTCTGAATCTCTTTGCCAGTTGCTTGTTGCTGGCTTGCCAATTGATCCATGTTGATTGAGGCTGTCGTCTACAAAAGATTTAAAGTTGTCTTCTTGAAATAGCTGAATGTATAATACAGCACTGTTCCTGTATCACGTCGGGGTCACCAAAATGTTTGTATAGCGAAGTAACGCTTTTGTTCTCCGGTAGAGTACAAGTTCTTGGACTTGGACTCTTGTCGTAATTTAGATATGGCACTGGTTCATGGACCAGTACCGTGAGGAATTGTGCAAGGGTTCTTGGACCGTTACACTGTTTGAACTGCTGATTATACTGCCTATAATTAGCGCGGTGTATGAAGTAGAGACGACGTATAGTAAAAACACAATTTTCTATTGAGAATCAAAACTTAATGCATGCCTTATTTTCCATTATCGGCTTTTTATATGATCAGTTTGCTGATTATTACAAATAAGCGATTGATTGTACATTTTTAGTCGCGCCGGAAAGAATTTCCAGACGATATTTAATACTGCTAAAAATTTATTTGTGCGAAAAAATGCTGATATTTCAAAATCGAGTGAATTGACCTTATTTACAATTAATGGAATATTTTTTATAATTGCTGAATATACAGAATTATTGACTTTGAATTGAAGAAATGCAAGAATGAAAGAAATTGAACAAATTATATTATGACTAAATTATATGGAAATTATTGTATGGACTAAATGCGTTGTTGTATGTATGGATGTTATGCTGCCTGAACACCCTCTATTATGCTATTTCTGTTAAACCTCAAGCTTGATCTATATATCCAAAATATCATAAATTTTATACAGGAAATATGCCACCATAAAATGTCTTTTGTATATGGGTGGATTTGTGATAATTAACTGTACAGGGTGATTTAAAATATATATATAAAAATTATATTGCGTGATGGTACTTGTGCTGTCTGTGAGCAGAAGGAGGAGATGCCGATTATGGAAAAGCCTAATTCAATGTAATTAAAATTTATTTTAAATAATTCAATCTCTAGTTTATCGCCGTCAATACAATTCAAAAATACAATTGAAATCGACTAATCGCCGCTGTTTTTATGAAACCTTCTATGTTGCAAAAGTATAATTTTATAGGAGAGACAAAACACTGATCATTCTTCTACTATATGTATTGAAATAACATATATACCCTTTCGTTTTCTGCTTTATAAGTATGTACAAGGATACAAAGGAGCATTTTTTCATGGGTAAAGAGCAAGATGATGAGTTGAGTTGATTCCAAAACCTCAAAACAGCTTAATGTGACACATAGGAAGTTTGATAAAAACAACGACGTAATATTTAAAAAAATCAGTACCAATCCAAAAAATCGAACAATACATTAAAATTCAATGTAAATGTTTTGTAATGTAGCTGCAATTGAGACTTACAGCTATATTACTGCATTCAGGTAGTAAATAGAAGACATGTGGACTTCTGTTCACTATTGCGGTATATTGTACGATTAAATTCCTTGGATACAATTGTAAACTCTGGGTCATTAGAATAAACAGTATGTATGCTATTGCCTAATTGCATTTAATGCGTTTATGTTATTTATTGTTCTTCACTTTTACTTATTTCACTACGTACTTATTTTACCTGCTGTATGCATGTGCGATCAATATGCCGTTTTGCTTGTCATGTAATCAATTGAATGTACAGCAGACTCTAAATCTACAATTCACTGGTCTTCGTTGTTCTGAAATTCACTATTAAATTTAACTTACTAAATTCTTTCTTCACATGTTTCATTAAAATGGGAGAAACGTATGTGCTTAGTTTAATGTGAAGAAACCTATGCTAAAAAACCTCCACCAATAAAACTCATTAAATTTAAACAAAAAATGGACAAATACTTATCTTTTAACAAACTGCCAGTTACCACAATACTAGCATATCAACACCACCAAATTGGAGCATGTTATAACGTACCTTGGTACCTGTTATTTATGCAATTAATCCTCAACATTTTTCACTTATAAGCTTTGTGTTTGTAAATTTTCCTTTGTAAATGAATACTCGTTGTTGAATGATTTTTCCACTAAACCAAAGTCTGCTTCTACTAAATTTCTCACTTTAAAAAAAAACCTTTGCTAATAGATCGTATGCTGTTGCATCTATGATCGCTGTCGAAAAAATGAGAGTGTCCTTACGGAGAACCTGCTTTTTATAGACCCTGAGCAGCCATTTTGTCATACATTCCACAAAAAATTGCAAAATTAGCACATATTTGTTATTGGAATGATCTTTACAACTTGCTCCTAATATGCCAATTTGGATTAAAAAAATTTATTTTTAGTTATCCATGAGTTCTTCTTATTTATTTAAAAATATACAAAATCAAAAGTACGTTTTCGAGGATATTTAAGGATAAAGCATAATATCCTTATATTTGATGACCTTTTCGCGTATATTTTTGAGATTCTCTTTTTCTTAGATAGCATGAATTCCTATCTTTCAAATGAGCCATATGTCACTGTCCTAGCATGAATAAAAAAATATATATGAATTTTTAAAGAAGACCAAGACAGCATTTTTGCAAAATTACGCACAACGCAAAATACGCACTATAAAAAAAAAATTTTTAAACCGTAGTTTTTTCACAAACCCTTCAAGTATGTAAAATTTCAACAAAATTGGTGATGGTCATGGAATGACCCTGCTTTGAAATAAGTAGTGATAATTAATTTTCCAGGCCCAACTGTAGGTAAAGCTTTTATTATGTCATGCTATTATATAGGAAGCCATATTTCTTGAAAATTTGAAGAATCGAATTAAATAAAACTAGCACGTATTAAAGAAAAAAAAAATTATGTTCCAATCACAACGCATGAGTAGAAGAGGGAAGGAAATGTATCGAGATGTAACAAATTTGATAAAAATCAATAGCAAATTTTGATTTCAGATGAAATCCGCAATGCCAGTGGAGCGTAAAAGATTCATGAAATTTACTTGTAACCAGGTAATCTTAATAAGGCATATAAAAAAACCAACGGACACTACAATAATTTTTGGCACTTTTCAACATGAGTGAAAGTGGGCTACATATGTCTGTATTAACTGGAATTGTACAATGTAGAATTTTGGAAAATCCGATGTAAAAGTATAATGTTTTCTGAAAAGGCAGGTGCCCAATATTAACCACAAAACACGCACTGAAAGCCTCTTGGTCTGTAACAGCCTAACTAGAAATTCCCTGTGGTGTTGAGGTCGTTCGACGGTGAATTAATTTCAATTTTATCTGTAATATTTCAGGACTTCGTCAATTTGAACAAGGAAACCAGAAATGATGAATCTTGAATATTGTGCAATGGTTATTTTCACATTCCACCATCCCACTTCTAAAGAAGAAAATATGTACTGCCTTCAAAGTCTCTTTCCACTGACTTATAAGCGCCCTACTCATTCTACCGATTCAAAGACTAAATCAAAACAAAAGTGTCGTTGAGTAATATTACCTTTCGAAAAGTCAACATGTTCCGCTCAACATCATAAAGTTAGAATAATAAATCATCGAAGAAAAACTAGGGGATCTGAAACAAAAGACCTTGTCCTAAAAGAGGCTTTCCTGAAAATACGATTTTGGGAGAAAATAATTAAGCAAAGCGTGGTGGGTTGAGGAATTTCCTTCATTCTGTTCCACCCTAAACGCCCTGATTTATATTTGTTGGAAGCGTAGCTTGTTTACACACAGCACGAAATAATTATTGACACTCGTATGTACAATGTACATACATATATTATAAGGCTTGTACACTTCAGGAGTCAAGAAGGACGTTCGTGACAGAGGAAATATAACCAAGCAACAATTTGTAGGGCTGCCCTTCGGACCCTTCAAATGTCAATAAAGAACATCGTTC